>JAODLC010000878.1:0-14809 GCA_026781145.1 Hippopotamyrus pictus | reverse complement strand
ATAATACTTTATGAATGCCTCATCTATAATGCACTATAAATACCTTCATAATGCATTATAATAGTCAGCATAAGCCAATATGCATACTAAATATAAGATAAATAAAAATTTAGAACACTGTTCGGTGTAACTTCATTAAGAAACTTACTTATGATGGTGTGGCACTTTAAAATTCACCCAGCTCTGCTAAGAAGGCCATTAGCGCTAATTGAATAGCGTTCCTTGTTTTTAATTTTGAATAAACATATACTTGCAAAATTGTTGCATGCATCTGAAATTAGAACTCCCACTCAGATAATGACCATGCTGGTTTGCAGTTCCGTAAAGGCAACCCAACAGAATTATACTTCACATGAAGGCTTGGGGAAAGTGTAATGAAAATGTCAACCGTGGGGCTGAAGTTAATGTTGTTGTTGGTCATAAGGAAGTGTCCAATTTTCTATCCATAAAATACAATTCACCATGTATGTGCTTGTAAATTATGGAAAGATAGAACAAGTGATTTATCACTCTGTGAAAGTGAGTGGATAAATACTGATGTACATAATGTGAACAGAACAAAGGACAAATAATTCAACCTCTTTTTTAATGTTGTCCACTAGATTTATGACAGTGCACATTCAGATTCTGAAAAAAACATTGTCTGTGTAATGGCGGTGACATCGTCTTATGCCGAACTGTTACCATCCTGAGAATGTTATAAATATGAGAAATATACCTTCTATATATTAACTATTCATGCCAACCATCTCTCAGCTTATGCATTTTCAAAGAAACCAGTGGCACATTAACATATATTGCATATGTATGATTTTCATGTACAGATAAATCTGGGGTATGTGTAGAATTTGTGCATCTGTTTAGACAAATATTTTAATAATCCCCGAGGAGTACCATACAAAAGATGATTAAAATTCTAACTGGATAGACCATGCATGAAGCATTGTCAAACGCTGGGAGATTTGCTAAATAATTTACTATTTCCAGTGAAATATATTGTTATTCATTTTGAAATGTGCCTGGAAGATTGAAACACTTCATGAAGTTAAACAATGTTTCTTTATTGAAATGAAAATTACAAATGTGTTTTTTTTATTTATTTGAAATAACTCTACGCCACCTAAGAACATCTTATGAGAAAATACATAAACGGCAAATATACATTTAACATTAGTCTTTATTTGAAACATAAACGAAATGAAGTAATTCGATTGTGATGCATATCCATACAATTTTAATAAGCCAGACTCCTGAAGCATAATGTCAGTACTTTCTCCCTCCCGCTGACCTGTGCTGTTCCCTCAAGCGCGGAACAAAGTGACGGCTTACGGACGCTGCACACCTGAGCTTGGGGCCAGAGCCCAGCGTTCGTCTGTGGTTTCCTCCTAAAGCTGAGCAGCTTTACGCATCAAGAAACTATCGTTATGCAGCTTCGTTATGGTGGGAAACCTTTGGCTCTTTCAGACAAACACACTCTTTGCCAATTTTAATCTTAACTTATATCCTGAAACACATTATATCCTGAAAAATATTTATTATTCATTAACTCATTTTATTATACTGATAAAGAGTACAATTTCATATTATGGATGAAAGGCAAATGCATTTGGTTAAATTGTATAGATAGATAGGAGGAGATGAATATTATTAGACTTATTAGACATTATTTGTTATCTTCTTCAGAAACAGGCTTTAATGCTCTAATATATGTATAGGAATAAGCAATTCCATATAGAGATATAGATAGCAGTTATACTTGTTGTTAGACACAAATAACAATCCAGTTGAACACTGGATGTTGATATCAAAGAGGCGAACTCTCGTGCTCACCCTGAGCCATGAATTATAACAGCTGACCCAGATCTGCCACTAGTGATTTGTGAGGCAGAGAGATTAGTAGCGAGTACAGCTGGTTATCATGCAGGGTCGTCACCTCCAAACCAATCAGTTGTTGTTCAGGAAAAATCAGGCAAAATGTCATCTACTGTATGGAGGTTCCAGTCATGGGCCTGTAAAGTGCTGTTGCATAAGCTACAGATCATGAAAAACACAAGTCTTGCTGCCCAGTAGGAAGTAAAATAACTGTTTCTGAAGCTATCACTCTGACTCAATATAGATGGTAGATACAACCAGGCTCGTCTCTGAGGAGGGCCAGAAGCAGCTTATTCGGGGCCCAAGCTGAGGTCAGCATATACCAAGTATAATGGTAATCATTGTGTCTGTTACTGCCTGGTCATTGTAATACAGATGCAACTATGATGATGGATAATAACTCACCGATTGCTGATGGTCTACAGAGTGACCTTTGTGGACTAGCTACAGTGCCAAACGCAGATCGCTTTAGCCTAGGCTTTGCGGTCACATGTCCAAAATAGGTTTTAGATTAAGTGTATTTATAGTGAATATTTAGTAAGAGTGTAACAGTAAACAAAATGTTTTGGAACTTACCTCAGTTTTAGGTTTATGGTCCAGTGCAATTTTGGTACAACAGGGAAACTATTTATTATTAAAACAGCAATCACAAGCCCAGTTAGGAACAGTTGCAATCCAAAGGCAATGTGTTTGTCAATCTTTAAAAAAATAAGAGCACTTATTTGTACACTGTAAAAATAATTATATAAAATAAAATTATAATAAAATATACATAACATCATATAAACTACTACTGTCTGTGGCCGCATATCTGTAGTGATAAATGCCTCTATAGCCTTTAGTTGTTTTTCAGCCCGGTTTGAATTTCCTGGTCAAAGTGCCTTAAATTCCACAGGAGACTAACTCACAGACTAACTCACAGACTAACTCACAGAGGCAGTTTGTGTCTTGCACTGGTGATACACAAACTCAGATGATGTCTCAGATAAGTTAGCATGATTCATTCCTTGTGCTTTCAGCACCATATCCGAGTTCGGTATAACAGAGCTGACAGACTTGGTCTTGTCAACTACTCTCTCTCGAGTGCTGGCTGTAACCAACTCACAGCCGCAATTTGCAAGTTTTCCGTGTTGAAGATCTACTTGTTATATTCCAGCCATGTCAATAAATATACCATCTGTTCCACTGTGCGTACTGAACAGAGAATGATGTACTGAACTGTACATGATACATACATATACCACTACCACCTTAATATTTAGCTAAAACAACATATTCAGATTGAATGTAGCTGCATGCAATTAATAACTTAAAAACTTTAATAACTTATTATTATTTACTCTATCATCATCTAGGCAAGTGTTCCTTTTGAGAGAGAACCCTCTTTTGAGAGGGCAGGTCCAGTACATCCACACCGGTTGTACCTGAATCATAACAGTTCTATATAAGGAAGGCAGTGTCAATGACTTTTTGTCTTTACTCCTTTGAAAACATGTTCAGGAATCATTTTGATGGGAAATTGTCACTTTAGCTCAGGACTCTTTAGTAGTATTCATTCAAATTCAAATTTTATTTGTCACATGCATCGTCATACATAGTACAACCTGCAGTGAAATGCTTATCGCAACTGCTCCAATGTACATATACTGCACTATATAACAACATTGAACATGTAGTTTACAGAACGATGGGGTATGGAGTGCATAATATAATATAAAATAATATAATATAGTCTACAGTGTTATGCTTTGGGGGGGGGAAAGAGTGATGATGTCACCCCGTCACTCTCTTGCATCCTGGGTATTGTCCTGGTTCAGACACCGAATAGCTTGAGGGAAGAAGCTTCTCCTCATTCTCTCTGTGTTGACGAAATCGCTTCCCTGACCTCAGCAGGGAGAAGAGTCCATTGTTAGTAACCTTTAAATGCACTTAATGGAAAAACAATCATCACATCACAACGTTACATATAGAAGTGAAACATCTTTGGCAAAAAGGGGTTTGTTTTCCTGCACATTTATAAAGCTCATGGTTCTTTATCTCCACAGGTCACAATGGTATTACCTGATATGACTAATCCTGGTGACAAAGGCCTCAGGCACAAGCCCTTCTGCTGATTTATACCAGAGAGAATAGTCCTAATTCACATCTCACATCAAAAGGTCCAGATTGCTCAACTGCTTTTCCCTTCCCTAGACCTCTCAGTAGGCATTCACCATGGGTGACAGTGAACACTACGCTAGCCTGGCTGTTTTGGTGATGCTTTAATCCAGTCGTCTGGCTGAAATGATTTAAACCTTATCAAAGTCACTCAGGTCTTTAGCCTTGACCATTTCTTCTATATTCAACATTTCTTCTACGAGTACTGTGTACGAGTACATGAGTACTGTTAGCCCAAAATATATATACATATATACACATGTGCACGCACACACACACACACACACACACACACAAACAAATATATAATTATTATTATTATTAAACATAGCAACTTAGACGCACTGTCAACGACAAATGATGCTTAAATGTTAAAATGGTGCCAATTTCACTAACATGAAATTTTGAGTGAAATTCTACAGTGCATTTCTGTTTGTCAACTTTCTGGGACTCACTGTTTCTTGAAAGACAAACATAAATAGCAGGCAAGACCGACTTCTCATTTACAAGTCTATTATTTCTGATCCTTGGTAACTGAAATCATCAAAGCAGACAAATATATCTAGTGTGGGGTGATAGCATGCTGTAATGTTTTTGCCTCTCGCTGTATTTTCGTTAATCAGAGGCCTGAATTTTCTTCTATTGTTGAACATTTTGAGCTTGCTGAGAGATTAAACTGGCTCAGCTGGCTGCAATAAAGAATTTTTATATAAATTTGGTACAGTTTATAAAACTACATTGTTATGGTGGAAGTGCTTTTCATCATCTTTTCAATAACATTTAGGCTGACTTGACTGCTGATGTGGAGTAATTTTACCATGAAGTGTAATGTCTATTAATAAACATGCTTTCTTTATATAGTACCATACTGTAAATCCACCTTTACTTTTGTATGTGTTGCAGTAACTAAGGATGTATTGGGTATTAGGCACTGGAAGTATTTCCAGTTTGTATTTTGAACTCATGTTTTACTTCTACCAACACTGCTTTAGTTACTATTTTAGGAGTTTGTGGTCCAGTAAGGTCTGCTTCACGCTAAATAAGTTGGTGCCCACTATTTTCAGTTAAAATGAAGTCTGGGTTCAGATCATTCATGTGATTATTTTTAAATGACTGATTTGGGAAGTGCATTAAAAATAAAGCAGCCTATTTCATGCCTGGCACTTTGATGAGTGATCTTGGTATTATTTTCACATGGCTCACTGTTTCAAACTTCAGCTATGGATCAACCTGACCTACACTGAATGTTCATGGGTGAAGAAAGGATTTGGATCCTGCAGGATGTGGGAGGGTGTTGATTCTGAGTGTTCGCACTGTGTGAAAAGCCGCTGCATTTTCCGGTTGAGGGGATTTCAAAGCTGTCACACTGGACTGAGGTTAAATTCCTTCCCTCTCTTTTTCAGAGTTACCCATGTGAAACCACCACGTCACCACAACATTAAGGTTGATATAGGAATCTGCTCTTCAGTGAAGAAGTCAGGATTAATGACAGTGAAATTTGCGGGTATGACACAGTTTGTTAATAAATTGCTATCATTACTGTTATATAAATAAAAGAATAGGTTAATTGGGTAACACTTTACCTGAAGTTGTCATTATAATGGTCAGTATAAGGATTAAGGATGCATTGTGCTGCATTATAAAGGTATCTATAGTGCATTATAGATGAAAGTATTCATAATGCATAATAAAAATGGCTACAATGCATTATGTCTCTGTAAATATTTATAGCCATGTTTATAATGCTTTATGAATGCATTATCACGTGTTATAAATGTGTTAATAAATTCTCATAGCACTCATAGAAAGTGTTACTTAAGCAATTATTGCAATGCATCAGCATTAGTTTCAGTTTTTAAAATTTTAGCAGCAGTAGAAGAAAAGATGCAAGCCTTTATCAACAAAAATGTTTTGAAAAGCTTTGTACGAGTAAAGCTAACTGCTATAGTTATTTTAAGTAATAGTCTCTCTGAGCAGTAGGCAGGCATAACATAGCCTAATGATGCACTTATGCAGTTAATAAATGATGATATGTGATTATTATAACCTGCCATTTGGATAATGGTAGATGATAATGAACAGTAGACATAATGAACTAGATACAATATCCAAAGTGGCATCCAACAATTACAGGACGTTTTACCTGCTGGGACAAGTTTTTCATTTAACGGACTGGCATGGTGTCAACAGGTGAATGCAGGACTTTGGTCTTTCTGAACAGGCTTCATCCCTGTAAAAGGTGGTAGTGTTACAGCAGCTTCCATCTGCCGGTTATATAATCCCGGCACGGCCACCCCAGAGCCACATTGAATCAGTGCAACTTACTATCCCTTATAATAAGGATATGGAATTATTCTCTTCAGTCTCTTCTTTAGATGTCTGTATCCACTAATGTCCAGAATCATCATGTTGAGGTGCAGAGCAGCAAACAATATTACAGTTCTGCATGTTTTCCTGACAGGTGTATTATCTTTACCAGCGGCATACCAGTCCCAAGTGTGACTGGGTTAGTTCGTCACCACTGGTTTTCTCACCACTTCTGAAGGAAGACCCCCCCCCCCCCCCCCCCCTTCCCGAGTCTCATTCATGCCATCCATTTTATCCCACGGTGTTCATCTGAAGAGAGGATAGACAGTGCACTGGAAATGGCAGAAGCAGCTGCTGCGATTTCTTTGGCTTCTTCTGGAACTCTTTTTGGAATTCCGGCTCAAAACGGAATGTGTGTTGCCAGTGCTGAAACCGGGCACGTCGCAGTCCAATACAAGCACAAGGCATGCAGCTACCAGGGGAATTCAGGTGGAGGAAAAGCCTGCAGTTCATGTTTTTATTATTATTTATTATTCACATTTTTTTTCAATTGGTGCAAATTTTTTTCAATTTGCAGCCCGTTATTGTTTTCTGTTACACCTGAGCACATTCTGATGTGAGTATTAGTGTAGAAGTTTTAATTACAAGACATACTGTCTCTTCAGATTCTATTAACATCATGGTCTGAGACGCTACTCATAATGAAGGATTCACTTTATTAATCAAAATCCTGATTCTTGCTTATACTGTAAGCATAGTCAAGCAGAAAGATCACTACATTATAGAAGAGATCCTTGCATTACTGCTATTATGTAGCATATATACTACTGCAAAGCTTATACTCTGTAGTGTCCATTTTGGCAACACACTATCCCATATTTCAGTGCAGATTTTGGTTACTGCTTTAACAGCTGTCACCTCTGGGAGCAGATGGTTTAAATGTAGTAATTCTTTCAAGATGTAGTTTGGGAAGACGTAAATGATGTCAAGTTGCCAAGATGAATATCACCCCTGATGTGAATGTTTTAAATTACATCTTTAACATCTATAACATATACCTATGTATTCCTCTGCTAATTCTTTAAGAAATTGTTCTTATTGCCCAGCTTGGTCCTAGCTAATTGCCCACTGAAAAAGACATGAGCCATCATAAACTCCCCAAGTCTTAAAAGTTCCCTATTGCCATGGGTCTGGTGACACATGCTGGGTCCCCACTGGAACACCACACCGAAGCACACTGCTGCAATGCTTTATCAACCAGCAATGAATGAAAGTAGAGATTGGCAACACCGCACAATCCGGGTGCCGTTAGGAATTGGTGCCAGGATCTGCAGGGTGAGGGAACAGTGAAATGAAACGGGCCTCAGCCAATTTCCTGTTAAGAAAGCTTCCTGGTGCAGTCAGTGCGGGATATTGCACTGCATATCATGCTATTTTTGGCACCTCTTATTAAATTAGTATTGTGTGACATATTTATTCACAGTGACTTTCGCGTCAGAAAAAAATAATAATAAATAAGCATGTTAGTCTTTTAGTTTTGTAGATTGTCCCAGTGGGGACTTTTTTGCATTTTTTTCTTCTTTTATAATTAGGTTTAAAGCATTGTTTACTGTTGTATTACATTAAAATGTCCTTTAATAAAGATGTTAATACTGAAAAATAAGGGATTGAGAAATATATTGAAAATCAAACTGATGCATGTGGCAAATGCGTATTTCAAATATAACGCAACTGTGAATTTTTTGTGAAATACTACCATACTTTGTTTCTGCTCAAAGTACATTTATGCTCATGAGTTTACATATCCTTGGCAGAATTTCTAATATGTGGACCATTTTTTAAGAAAATGGATCAGGAAAAATCAGGAAAAAAACACATTTCTTGTGTTTTCAATGGGATTGAAATTGACACAACGATTTAACAAGCCATAGCAATAAAGGAAATAAGATGTATTACTGTATATCTGTACAGTAATATTGTACAGAATTTCTTCTACGGTACATAATATCACTAAAATATTAACAGAATCCAAAGAAATCTCTCTACACAAAGGAAAAGGCCAAAAACAAATATTGGATAGCTGTAATTTTGGAGCACTCAGCCAGCACTGCATTTGAAATAGACATGATTTTATAGTGGAAATCATTGAATATGATCAGGAAAACTGATAACCACTGTCTGTGAACACAGCTTGTTGCTGCTTCCACAACTACAGGATGAGACTCTACCATGCAAAGAGGAAACCATATCTACACGATCCAGAAACACTGCCGACTTCTCTGGGTCCGAGCTCATCTACGATGGACTGAGGCAAAATGGAAAACTGTCCTGTGGTCTGACGAATCAAAATTTCAAATTCTTTTTGGAAATCATGGACAGAGGCGATCCTAGGGTCTGTTGGGGCCCCAAGCAAAAATTCACTGGGGGCCCCCCCTCTAACCAGTTTTTGTCATCATTTTAATAAATAATCTATTAACAAAAAATTGTGAACAGTAAACTTTTTTTATTCCACAAGTTACCATTTTCAACAAGTTCATGGACTTTAAAATATGAAACCATTTTAAAGTTTGTAATCTAGTGGCCCCAAGCAGCTGCCTGTCCTGCCCGCTGATAAGATGCGCCTCTGATCATGGGTGCCTAGGTAATTTTTTTTCGAACCAGTTGGTTCGACTTTTAAGAAATTTGAGTTCTGAGTTCGAGAACTGAGGTACCACTGTACTATTATTTCTCAAACTTACAAAAATAAAAAAATCACAATAACATGACTACACATAGAGTAGTCCCCGTCCCCCGCATTTAGTTAGACCTGCTGTGATTCACTGACCATGAAACTTCGTATGCGCGAGACGACAAAGATCAGTAGCTGCTAAATTAAAAAATAGTCAAAAAGAGCATAGCCGTCTGGCAGGCAGGAAGAAAAAAAGGAGAGAAGAGCAGGATAAACGGGAAAAAGACAGAGGGAGTGTGGTAAATGAATAGTTTATCTATGGCAAAATACTAATTACCATAGAGTGCTACTAACTAATTTTGAATACCAAGCGCTAATTTAATAAATAGCTAGTTAACGTGATTTATTGCCACTTTAAATCCATAATGGAAAGTTTAAAAGACTATTCGGGTACTTGTGGAACAACACTGATAATTTTGAGAAATGCCCTTTTTTCTTTTAAATGTCCTGCACAAATCATTCACTGTCATGCCTCAAAAACCAGTCGCCTGTGTTTATTGGCATCTTCTTAATCAACGTTTGTTTGGCTTGTATCAGTCAATTAAAACCCTTTTCATTTTTTCCCCTTTTATAATTAATAGCTGCAAGCGTTTGCATTTTCATTATTTAGTAGCCATAAATGTAAAGCAAACAGCATGTATCATGTGAGAGAAGTGCTCATTAAATAGTTTTGCCCATGAATTCTACTATTTTGGCTCCTCTTGCTGTGTGTGTTTAGGATGTTATAGATTATAATTTAGCTTAAGCGTTACTGTTGGCTGCGATTCACCAGTATTATTATTATTATGCATGTTACCACCAATGGTCACATGTGTACTTCTCCAGATGCACATTTGAAATATTTCAACCCCACCCATGTGAATCTTGAGCCATTTGTACATACCCTCTCCACCTAACCTTGCAAGGGGCACCAGCTGAAATCTTGCCTTGGGCACCAAATTGATCAGGCCCGGTTCAGCCGTAGCAGAAGACCGGCCTGCCTGCAGTCCAGACCTATCATCCATTGGAAACATTTGGCGTATCATGAAACAAAAAATACAACGCCGATAACCCTGAACTGTTGATCCGTTGAAATCATGTATCAAGAAACAATGGGACAACATTTCACTTTCAAAACTCCAGCAACTGGTCTCCTCAATTCCCAAATGTTTATAGAGTGTCGTTAAAAGAAGCGGTGATGCAGCAGAGTGGTAAACGTGCCCCTGTCCCAACTTTAAATGTGTTTCCGACATCAAATTCAAATTGAGCATATATTTGTCATAAAACAATAAAATTGCCTCGGTCTATTTTCAATTAAGTATGGGTTTATGTGATTTGTAAACCATTGCATTGACATTTTATTTACATTATACACACCGTTCCAACCTTTTTGGTAACTGGTTGTATGAGCATGACTGCATATAATGTGATTTGCTATATCTTTTGCAGTTAGATTACCATCTAATGGACAAAAAAAGAAAAAAAAAATACACTCTAAACAATCTTCTGCCTATATTAAACTAGGAATATTTCATAATGAATTATGCAAAACTGGCACTGTTGCACTTTAATTTCCAGAGGTTTTATATCGATATTCCCCCAGCTGCTTTTCAACATTAAATTAAATCTTAACATATGAAGGGAAAATCATCTATATTATAATTCCACATGTAATTTAAACATACTTATTGCACAGGAAAAAGTAATACCACTTGGTGAGTTTATATTATGTTTATATTTAATAAATCAAGAAAAAAACATTGCAGAATATCCCATCATACTGTAATATGTATAAATATTTAAAACAAAATAAATATATGGACAACATACTTTCCATTGTGTTAGCAGATGTGTGAAAACAAATCTAGTGACAGCTTACATGTTGACATTGGATCCCCCCAGTAAAATGAGAAAGGCGTTATACTGGGATAAAGGGTGAGAAGTGGTTCATCTCACTGCAATATTAATCACAGGGCGGCATTAAGATGGACATGAGTAAAATGACACCAGTGAGTGAACCCAGCATATGTGTGCACATGCCGCATGCTACGCTACGCAACATGGAAGCGGCTGCATCTGCGACCGTCTCATTATCGTTTGTTATTATCCAAGCTACTGTGACAGTACAGCAAATGTGACTCAGCCTTGAAGGGTCTCTAGGAAACATTATGTATACAAATTACTTCATTGAAGATAAGGTTCAATCCTCATAACTGCTAGAGAAAAAGACTTAAATCTTAACATTTTGACTGTGTAAATTAGGATTTTACCATCTTGCTCGTTTGACTTCCTCTGCCGGCCCCCGGAGGATGGGCTCCCCTTTGAGTCTGTTCCCTCCCAAGGTTTCTTCCTTCTAGGGAGTTTTTCCCTTGCCACAGTCACCTCTGGCTTGCTCACAGGGGCAGGGATAATGTAAAGCGCTTTGAGACAATGTATTGCTGTGAGAATGTGCTACACAAATAAAATTGAATTGAAATTTGGAAAAAAAGTAAAATTGAATAAGCAAGCTAACATTAAACATGCTCCATCAGTAACACACTTCTCAGGCTTCAAAATAATTGCAATAGTGTAAATCAAGAGGTAGTTAATTTAAGGATTACCTAGAATAAAGAGCAGATCATCTGGAGGGCAGGAGAGAGAAATCTTGGCCTCTGTAATTACTAATGAACTCCGTTACAAGAATGCTTCTTGATAATATTTCTGTTGCAACTCTGGTAAGACAGGGTTATGAATGCCACATTTACACATTTATATCTGTAGACTGGCTGCTCAACAATGCTCAGTAGTACTGCCATTTCCATTTATCCTAACTTGTGGACTCTGATTGTTGGTTAGCTGGTTGTTTAATGGAGCTTCTGGTGAACAGCACGATTTAGACCAGTGCATGAAGAGGGTCACTACTCACCAGTACAAAGTACCAGCACCTCTTTGTTTTTCTGTTCTGAGTACCGGCACCTCTCAGTATCTGCTGATACTGAATAATAAGTACCGGCACCTGGTACTGAATAACAAGGGAAGTACCGGCACCTGGAACTGAAAAACAAGGGAAGTACTGGCACCTGGAACTGAATAACAAGGGAAGTACCGGCACCTGGAACTGAAAAACAAGGGAAGTACCGGCACCTGGAACTGAAAAACAAGGGAAGTACCGGCACCTGGAACTGAATAACAAGGGAAGTACCGGCACCTGGTACTGAATAACAAGGCAAGTACCGAAACCTGGTACTGAATAACAAGGGAAGTACCGGCACCTGGAACTGAAAAACAAGGGAAGTACCGGCACCTGGTACTGAATAACAAGGGAAGTACTGGCACCTGGTACTGAATAACAAGGGAAGTACCGAAACCTGGTACTGAATAACAAGAGAAGTACCGGCACCTGGGACTGAATTGCAAGGGGAGTTATGGCACCTATTTTTCCCAAAATAAAAAAGTATGAAATCATGAGAAGACTGAAGGACTGAAATGGGTATGGGGCACATTTTTTATGGTCTTTTGAATTGGAAAACATACATTGAATTGGAGAAATACTAACAAGTGCAGTATTTTTGGAGTATTTGTCCTGTTCACGGCTCCTAATGACATCAAAGGCATAAAACAAGGGCCTAAAATAAAGCTGTTATGTCTTGAAATCTAAGAAAATGTGTTCTTCAAAGTGCTGCTTAAATGCGTGTGGTGTTTACTGTCTGAGGGACAGCTAATGAAGCAGCTGTATTTAATTTCTGGCTGGGTGTTGGATCTTATACCTGATTTAATCTTTTGCAGGGGCTTTAATAACCTGTCTGGTTAGATAATTCCATTTCCCTCAGATGGTTTTCCATGTAAATGTTGGACAGAAACTGCAGACTTCCTCATAGGCAGTTCCATCCACTGTGATTAATCACAGACTATTGAACACACTGCAAAGAATGTAATTGATGGTTCTGCTATGAAGGATGTCAGAAAATTCTGTTCATGCATATGGATGCTACCTGGACTGCATACTTACCATCAGCTGTGCTGCAGTAATAGTTTTCATTAAACAACTTTTTTCATGTAAAAACACGAAGGATTTATTTTTATGGTCTGAACAACCACCTGGCTCTCATTGTGGAAAAAATAACACACCAAATGCTGCGAATGCATGCCTGTCAGCCAAGGACTCTACAAAATTTATATACCTGAATTTTGTATATTTTACCTCTATCCAGCAGCAAATAAAGTTTTGATAAACAGCTTAAGGTTATGTAAAAATTATAATACATTTTAGAATAGTATTCATAGTTTTAAAGATTGTAATTATTTTCTTTGGTGGCATGGATGACAGGTTGGTGGTTAGTACTGTACCCCCCTATCAGCCCTGCCGTATGCTGGATTCACGCCCTTGGCACTAAATGTACTCTTGGTTTACGCCCTTTTCTACTTCACAGGAGTTTCCTCATATCGGTTGAAGTCATGCAGGTTAGATGAGCTGGTGCATTGAAATTTCATCTTGTGTGTTATTGTTGTAGGTGACCTGTCATTGACTGTGATAATGTCATCCCATCTAGGGTGTGCGCCGTGTTCTCTGGGATACCCCCCCCCCCCTCCCAAAAAAAAAAAAAATACTCCCAGGAGAAAAATTTATAGGTCAGCTGAATTACACAGAGTTGCTTTGCAAAATTATTTGTACTTTGGGACAATGTCACCTTTTATTAATCTCTTATAGCCATGGAATGGTTTACTGCTCAGGAACAGCTGGCCTAGGAAGTTTCTCCAAGCGTAGCGTGTGTGGCCACGTAGCAGAAGATCCACAGATGGCTGTAGCATGTAAGGACATGTTCACTATGGTGCAATGCTAAGGTGCAGCCAGACACTGAAGAGGCGAGTACAGCGTTTCAGTCAGGCTCTGTAATGGGCCCTTCATCTTTTTACACTCCTTGGTTGATTGGATTTACATAATATAAAAATATGACATATTGTATGTATGTATGTACAGTATGTTGATAAGTATGTGTGCATACAATTCTTGGTGAGCCGTTTGGCACATCATTTTCATTTGTTTTGCACAATGAAGTGACTTAATACATTTACTGAAAGAGGCAGAACATAAATTCAGAAGTCGAGCCAGTTGTGTGGCTGCGAGCCAGTCACAGTCATAATCAGTGGTTTGGGAACATTTCAGTTTCCCAAAGAGGTACACCAGTACTGGAGAGAGAGCAGTTGATAAGTCCAAGAATGTCTGTTGGCTCTGTTATACCGAACTTGAATATATTGCTGATAACAATGTGGTATCTCATTTGATATAACGTCATCCCAGTGTGTGTGCTACTGGAGCGATGCTGAAAAACCCTCTGCAAGTTAGATCCCCGTGGCATCTAAGGTGCTATTGTCAGGGAATTTAGACTAGGCTAAAAAATTACTAAGGCAGTAACACTTTGCTTAAGGGGGCAAAAATAATGTAGTAATGCACTCTTACTGAATGTATTAATTACCCAGAAACTAAATGTTAGTTACATACTGATCCCAGTCTTTGTTCTTCGTTAATCAGTCATAACGGTTCATGTATTTCACACAGTTTCTGACTAGTAACTAAGTTACTAAGTTATTTGTGTCCTTTCAAGTAAAATGTTACCACTAAGTCTATAGGGGTGTTATCACTTCACATATGTGACCATTCTGCATAGTAAAGAACACGGGATTTAGACTGGATTTAGTTCATTATAAAAAATTTTTGGTAAGACTTTACTTAAAGTCTGTATGCGTAACGCATTATAGATACCTTCATAATGCATTATAATGCATTCA
>JAODLC010000877.1:0-14818 GCA_026781145.1 Hippopotamyrus pictus | reverse complement strand
GCTCCTCTAATGTCCACGCTGGTCTCCGCCGTCCCAAATCCTTTGCAAAGCCGTGAGCTTCTCCGTGATGTTATCCATCCTGCGGTACATAGTCACAATGATGGTATCCAGTTTGCGATCCATAGCCAAAGTCTGAGTGCCGACAGCTTTGCCAACTCCATCAATCATCCTGGCTAGCCTAGTTGGGCTTTGAGCGGCTGTCACCGTTTTCTTCAATTTTCGATACACGAGTGTGATGCCTAATGCAAACAGCATCATACCTGTAATCATGGTTCCGAATAGGTAAATATCTTCGACGTCCTCCACGGACAGAGCTGCCAGACACACGACCCTCCACTTCTCCCATCCGTCCATCGTGTAGCCAGCCGCATAAGTCCCTGCAGGACAGTCAGGTTCCCCCGAACCTGCGCTTCTCTGCGAGAAGATGGTGTCAATTGCGCTGAGAGACCAGTTGATCAAATCCATAATTTCTTGGTTTTGAAGAGCAGGACTGAGAGAGTCTCTCAACTATAGACAGTGAGACACTAGACTAATCGAGACGATAGGAGCGAAGCAGGAAAGAGAAGGGGAGGAGAGGGAGAGAAGTGCGTCTGCCTCCGTTGAGAGCCAAAGAAACCTTAATGTGTGAACGGACATGAAATGATTCAAAAATTGAGTTTGATGACAAATAAAAATAACATCACAGGACCAACAGTGTTATGACTTTTACCTACAGTGATGAAACGTGCAGTGTTTCCTGTTTAGTTTTATTATGAGGATTGTGTGGATATGCAGTTTTACTTGCTGTCTTCCTGGAGTTTTGGGATGTCAGAGAGTCACATGGTCGGTCTCTGTACAGTGCAGTATTGGGTTCCCAGGCAGTGTTTAAATCCCAGCGACATTTGCAGCGCTGGAAATATGATGAAAACCAGCAGCATCGTTAGGCCTAAAGCCCCCCTAAAATGTTTTTAGCCCCCTGAAATAAATGTGTATTTATTGGTTTTTGTCATGAATAGCTTTTTATATTATTTGTTTGCCATCTGCCCCTTCCTAGTAAAGACTCAGCCCCCCTATCCATTCTTCCCTAACTACACCCCTGTATATACACCTAAATTTTTATTAACGAGAATAGCATAATGAGTTTACAAATTTGTTTTTTGCCCCTATGCTAAAGTAGGAGCTTTAGAAGGAACAAAACTTACACAACAAATACCTCAAATGTAATACCTTAATTTCAATAAATACATTTGTAGTACTTCATTATACTCAGACTCAGAGCAGATCTGTTCTGGCGACAGGCGAACTGTAACGGGTCCGAAGTGGCAGGCAGGGGGGAGCAGGTCCCTGACCAGCCTCTCGAAGCACTTGCTGATAATGGGGGTCAGGGCAGGGGGGGCGCCAGTCATTAAGATCATAAGGTTATCCTTGTGGTCTTTGGTACAGGGACAGTAACAGGACTACTTGAAGCAGGCAGGGACGACAGACAGGGGGAGGGAGTGGATGAAAATGTCCATGAACACTTCAGCCAGCTGACCCCCGCACACTCTGCGGACCCCCCCAGGGACGCCATCCGCAGACGGAGAGGGTGGGGACGCGATCAGTGCCATGCAGTCCATCTGGGCGGGTGGTGATGTTTGCCTCAAAGTGAGAATAAACCATGTTCAGCTCTTCCGGGAGAGATGCGTTCGTGTCCGACATGCTGCCTTTCCCTCTGTACTCTGTAATGGTGTACAGACTCTGCCACATACTTCACGTGTCTCCCGTAAATTGCAGCCCCACCTCGTCCCTCTACTCACACTTGGCTGCCTGTACTGTCTTACGGAGGCCATAGCTGGTCTGCTCATATTCCTCTGGGTTGCAGGTGTTGTGGGCAGCAAAAACCTCATTGTTTATCCAAGGTTTCTGATTAGGGTATATCTTTATGATTTTGGACGAGAAAACATCCTTGATGCATTTCCTGATTAATACGCAGACTGATTCTGCATAGTCATCGATTTCAACCAGTTCACACGCTCATACGCCACACTTTGGGCTTCTCATGTTGAGAAGTAAGGGATAACACTCACCAAGGTGTCCTGTTTTATAAAATTGATGGACGAGGCGCAGGAATACGGAGTGGAGTTTTCCGCCGAGTTCATAGCTGTCCCGAGTTAAACAGAGTTAATGGCCACCTATCAGCCAGTCAAAAAATAGCATTTGTTGTTTTTGGGTGCCTTTCAAAATAAGTTACATGTAATCCCTCTGTGAGATGGTTATTACACGGATGCCCACACATACGGAATGCAGACGAGGTGGAAGTGGCAGAGCAAGATCCGATGAATGCGGAAGGCAGGACTCTCAAGTCTCACGCATTGACCGTGAGACACAGGTTCGGCCCCTAAGAGATGTAATCTCACTTCAGACTTTTGATGACACTTGAGAGCCCTGATTATTATCAAGTCACATAGATAATATATAATATCCCCGAAAATGCTACACCGTGCCACTGACTCCATGTCCATTTCTGCTTAGATTGCTTCCGTCTTTGACACGAAGCTTATCGTTTGTCCATGGGTGCTGCTAGGTCTGACTTTAGCCCCGAGCATTTTATCCCTGATGTCAATCTTCCTTCAAACAAAAATGGTAAAGCCCCAGGTAAACTTGACGCAGCCCCTGGTCTTTTCAATAGCTAGAAACGCCCCTGCATTTGTCTGTAAATGAAAGTGAAAATAATTTGAAGCTGGAGCCTCCATTTGGTCAAAACACACGAATAAGATTCTGGAACAATATAAAGACATTTTGCATTGCAAGATAAGGCTGTATAGTTAATAACTACTTTCACATTAATAATAAAATAAGCATTTATAATCCAATTATTTAGAGTGACAGGGCCAGTTATTAATGCTACAGATTATTTAGAGTGTCTGCTTTAACTTAACCCCTTCTCAGGGCCAGATGAAATCCATTTTTTTTATTTTATTTTTTCCAAATTCCATTTTGTTGGATTTAATTTTATCTGCTTCAGATTTTAAGTTTTTATGAGCTGTTAACCAATAACATTAGCTTTTATGGTGACCTATAGAGACTTACTTCCGGGTTCTACACATCCAGTCACACAGCAGCTTATAGGTATTTTTTCAGTTTTTTGTTGGCATCCGTGATTACAAGTCAATCAAAAATATTTTTAATGATATTCCGGTCAGTTGCAGGTGGGTCAGTTAAAATAAAATGTAAGCATATAAAAGTGTTGAATAAAAGCTTCAGGCGAGTTCTGGTCACACATCACCGCAATGGACACACAAAACTCTGAAAGGGCCATTTAGGACGACATTCCTGTAAGCGTTCGAGTCACATGGGAAGGGCCCCGACTTCCAGTGGTGGAACCGAGCCTTAAGCTGACCAGACAACATGCTGAGTCCGTGTGTGTGAGTAGGTATAATTAGTTTTTCGATTTAAGACAGAAAATAGGAAAAACTAAAAAAACAGGTTGTTTTCACTCATTTTACCAATTGTAAAATTATAATTGGAAAATGGCTTATTTTTTATGGAGTTAATTTTGTGCCAAAGTATTAAACAAAATTTTGAAAACTGCAAGCATATTGTTATATCTGCGAGCCGGCGAACAGGGAAAGGAGGCGAGTCAACCTGGAAATGCAGGCAAACGGGTTTTAATCACACGAACGGGGCAGACATCAACAAACATCAATGACAAGTTTGGGGAAGACTGACTCTGACAAGGACTAAATACACTAGACAGGTTAAACTAAACAAACAACACGGGACAGGACAGGACGGAGATTTCCCGTGAGAGCAAATGGTGGCTCAGCCACTTCTCTGGCCACTGTAAATTGGATTATATTCCTTATCACCTTAGTGGTGCCAAATGGAACCCCTATTCTCTCCCAGACTTCCCCCATGCTCATTCCCCCCTTGATCGTTAATAGCTAACACTGTCTGTATTCACATGATCAACCAAGAACATTGGGGCATCTTTACTACTTTTCCTTACAGACCTTTACCTACAGTGATGAAACGTGCAGTGTTTTCTGTTTGGTTTTATTATGAGGATTGTGTGGATATGCAGTTTTACTTGGTTACAATCCTGTCTTCCTGGAGTTTTAGGATGTCAGAGAGTCACATGGTCGGTCTCTGTACAGTGCAGTATTGGGTTCCCAGGCAGTGTTTAAACCCCAGCAACATTTGCAGCACTGGAAATATGATAAAACCAGGGACATCGTTAGGCCTAAAGCCCCCCTAAGATGTTTTTAGCCCCCTGAAATAAATATGTATTTATTGGCTTATGTCATGAATAGCTTTTTATATTACATTTAAGTTTGCCATCGGCCCCTTCCAAGTAAAGACTCAGCCCCCCTATCCATTCATCCCTACAGTAACTACACCCCTGGAAACAACCAGTGGTGTTTTCTGTTGTTTCTGAGTGTGGATGCACAGTTGCAATCCAATATATAATGCAAAATAATTTATTATTAATGCTAATACACCTAAATTTTTATTAACGAGAATAGCATAATGAGTCTACAAATTCGTTTTATGCCCCTATGCTAAAGTAGGAGCTTTAGAAGGAACAAAACTTACACAACAAATACCTCAAATGTAATACAGTACTTTCATTTCAATAAATACGTTTCTAGTACTTCATTATACTCAGACTCACTATTTCGCCATATAACTTCAGTCTTTCAAATATTTTACCATTAAAGTTTCATTCGTTCCAACAGAGAAATATTCCCTGCTTTTCCCATGATCTAACCTCACTGTACTTGTCTGTGGCTATAGGTCGTCTCAGACTCCGGGAAAATGTTGGAACCCATTTGTCTAATTGAGAACACCATCAGTAATGAGCTCAAAGTCAATCAGGAAGCAGTAGACATTTTAAAATCCTTCCATCAGCCTGTAGTTGTGGTGTCTATTGTGGGCATGTACCGCACTGGCAAGTCCTACCTGATGAATCGATTGGCTGGGAAGCGTAAAGGTATGTGCTGCATCTCCCAGTACATTTTAAGAGTTGTTCCTGATATAAAGTGGATATTCCTGTTTATATATATTTCTCTCTTCCTGATATTTCAGGATTTGCTCTGGGCTCCACCATCCAGTCCGAGACAAAGGGTATCTGGATGTGGTGTGTTCCTGTTCCTGGTGAAGAGGAGCACACACTGGTCTTGCTGGACACTGAAGGCCTGGGAGATGTGGAGAAGGTAGTGTAGAGTAATGCATAAATGCAGAGCAACCATTTTTCAATTTAAACATAAAATACACAGAAGATACAGCTAATAAGCAAATTCAAGGATTTGACCTCTCCCCAAATTTTTTACAATGCCTGCAAAGTATTCCTTGCCAATGTAGACACTAATTAATAATTAAAATGATAATTTCAAACTCCAAGAAGTTTGTGGTTAGATCTCTGCTCTCTCACCACCAGTTTGCATGTTTTCCCCATGTTCTTGTGAGTCTCCTGCTGTTACTCTGGTTTTCTCCCCAAATTCGGTGCCTCTAAATCATCCAAAGTGTGTGGGTCCTCAGATAGACTCCAGGTTTGCCTTGAGAGCAGGTAACCACAGTAAGCGTAATACCTGCATTTATGGGGATTGGTTTTTAATCCCTTTCTCTCAATATCTTGATCTGAATGAGAATAAAGTCAATTCAATTCAATTTAAAATCCTTTGGGACTCACTATTCAGAAAGATAAGACTTAAGAAGAATCCCCATATGTCTTATCTGTCATAATTGTTGCATTTATTGTTCTAAGTGAATATTATGTATATACTGTATAAGCTGTGTCATAATTAGCAACAAGAAAGTTTTTCACATAGAGTAACAATGTAATCATGTAAGGGACTGTGCTGAGTTTGGACTAAGGCTTAAAAAGGACTATGTTCTTCATAACAGGGGAACGAGGAGAATGACCATTGGATTTTTTCCCTGGCTGTGTAATTAAGCAGCACTTTGATCTACAACAGCATGGGTACCATCAACAATGATGCTGTGATGAAGCTACAGTATCCTGCCGACCTGAACGTTTCCGTTTCTGTATTACAATGTCTGATATAGAAGCGACAATTTCGGATTCTAATTCACTCTCGAAGTATTTTTCACATTACAACTAAGTAACTAAATAATTAACTAACTAACTAACTGAGAAACAAATACTCATCATGACTAGAAACAAATTCACAGTCTAAAGCAGCGAATTTGTTGTAAGTGCTCAAGTCTGAAATATTTATGACTCCAAATGAAGTGTTTTGATCAGAACATGGCTGTAACATCCATTCATCACTACCTCCAAAAACACAACATACTATATAAAACATAATATAATATAGAAATAAGTAGAACTTGGTCTTTTGATGCTCATTTATTCAGAGAGTCACTGTACTGACTTTGATACTCTTGTATGTGGGAATTTTTCTTTAGTTTGATGCCTCTCCTGCCTCTGCTTTCATTGTCTGTCACTTTCTTGCTCGACCCAATACAATTATATGAATCTTCTAGGTGTCTCCTCTAAAAGTGTTGACCTTGCCGTTGCTTATCACCTAAATTAATTTCCCTAGATTTTCTTCCTCAGCTGCAGCATCTAACAGATATGTGACTGAGCTGACAAAGCACATCAAGGTAAAGTCAAGCAATGAGGATGAAGCTGAATCTTCTGCTGAGTTTGTTGGCTTCTTCCCCTCCTTTATCTGGGCAGTAAGAGATTTTACCCTGGAGCTTGAGGTTGATGGGAAACCTATAACAGCTGATGAATATTTGGAGAATTCCCTGAAGCTGAAGTCTGGTAAATGCATGACACTGCATTCACTGTTTACTGCATGAAGCATATAGTACACATGAAGGGAATGATGATTATTTTTAGCATCGATACCCAATTTTACACAGCATTTTGGTTAAGAATGTTTTGGAATATGAGGGTTAGAAACCAAAGTAAAAATCACAAGTATGGATTTGCTTTTTAATATATGAGCGAATTAATAATTCAGATGCAATCTTGATGAAACTAAAAACCTTTCAGGCAAATTGTGTGTGTTGTCCAGCTTTAACAAATTTGAAAAATACCTCTTCATAATCTACGCAACTGCGATATCTCAGCCAAAATCAAAATCACAGATACACAGTGAAATAGTATAGCAACAGTATATTTGCGGTGAGTCTTCCTTTTAGAGTAACAATGTTTAATAGGCATGTAACGATGAATCGCGAATCGGTTAAAAATCGATGTAAACCGGCTGATGTGGAAAATGAATCAGTACTTTAGGAGCACGTCACGTTACTTCACGTAACAGAAAAGCTGGAGTAATATTCCATTTGATTTCAGACGTCAGTTCGACGTCAGATGTCACTGCGTATGCACGTCGACGTCCTACGTTCGTTTTTGGTTTTCACCGAATGCGAGATGGCGAGCGAAGTTGAAATTGAGGACGCATCCCCCGATTTTAAATCTGCGGCATGGCAGCATTTTAGCTTTCCGATAATCACAAACGAAAACGGCGAGAAAAGTACAGACAAGACAAAAACTGCGTGCAAACATTGTGAAAGACTGATAACATACACAAATAGCACAACGAACATGCTTCAGCATGTCCACGGGCACCACAGTGAGCTCAATTCACCACCGCCAGAGCGAAGATTATTATTAAATAATAATAATTATTATTAAAAGGGCAGACTAAAACCAATCCTCATAAATGCAGGTATTACGCTAAAAAGCTGCACATGCAAGCCTTAGTTTATTTGGTAACGCTTTATATTAAATGCACCTTCATAATGCATTCGTTATGCATTCATAGAACATTCAGTGCACCTTCATAATGCATTCATAGAACATTCATAAGCAGCATGCAAGTACACGTACACTTTAATATCCTAACATCCCTTAACAGCTTTAATATACATTAATAACAAACATTACATGATTATATACAATTATGTATAATCGATATTTGTTATTATTATTATGGAATGTTTGCTATTAATGTATAATACAGCTGTTAATGTTAGGATGTAAAGGTATACATGCATGATATTTATGAATGAATACATTATGAAGGTATACTGAACGTTTTATGAATGCAATATAAAAGCATTATGAAGGTGCAGTTAATGTAAAGCATTACGGTTTATTAGAATTTTTTATTTTGATTTGGGATTTTTTTTAAAACAGTATTTTATTCAATTTCAGTTGCACTGTTAAGAAGAGGACATGTTTTGCACAGTTTAGAAAGATAAATTTAAGAAATATTTTTGAATAAATTTGTCTGCAGTTCATTTTGTTAAAAAATTGTGAGAAAATCGTATCGAATCGTGAGTTGAGTGTATCATTACATCCCTAATATTTAATTGTCATTTTCTTAGTGAATGCGTTACCAAGTATGATGTAAAAATGTACAATCGTCTGATGAAAATACCACATCCAACTGTGGTTGCAGAAGAAGAAGCTCTTTTCTTCTAATCATTTAAAAAATTTGACATTTCTCTTTCATTTTTCACTATCAAGAGGAAAAAGATTCCATCAGTTTTAGTGTCAGAAAAGGGATTCGGACTTACTTTCCCCATCGAAAGTGCTTTGTTTTCGATATGCCTGTCCCCAAGAAAAAGCTAAAGATTATTGATCAGCTCAGTGATTCTGACCTGGATGAAGAGTTTGTCAAGCAAGCTACTGAGTTCTGCAGTTATGTTCTTGAAAATTCCCAGGTGAAATCTATCAAAGGAGGAATAAAAGTCACTGGAAATTGTAAGTTCAAACTGCTTACAAAAATAACTGTTGAATTATTTATGTAAAGTGTGTCTAGTTGACTTAATGTGTAATTATGTTTGTGTACAATTATGAGTTTATGTGCACTGTGATGGTCTAACATCTTGTCCAGTGGCCACTAAGCCACCTGAGATACCTTCCAGGTCCCTCACAACCCTGCCCAGGATAAGTGGCCTCTTTTACACAAAATGTCATCTCTGTGGTTCTCTCCATTTCATGGTGCGGTGTGTTTCAGTGCTGGCTAAGCTGGTGATGACGTATGTGGACACCATTAGAAGCGGGAAGGTTCCTTGCCTGGAGAATGCGCTGGTAGCTCTAGCTCAGACAGAAAACTCAAAAGCAGTAGAGGAGGCACACAGCTTCTACAAGCAGCTGCTGAGAGAGAGGACAGTGTTACACACTGAGACACAGGAGGAGCTTTCGAATGTCCATGAAATCTGCCTGAAGGAGGCGCTGAAGGTCTTCATGGATCGCTCATTCAAAGATGATGATTGGCGCTTCCAAACACAACTCATGGTTTGTAGGCACCTTGAATATACTTCATTCACTCTCTTTTATTCAGTAAAACCAAGGATAAATAAAGCTGATGTGTAAGGAATGGTAGCATTGAATTTATTTTTAGAACTATTTATTTGTTTATTTGAAACGTCACATCAAGAATTCAAACCATGTCAATATCAAAGTTTCTCTATATTTGGCTCTGAATACTTAGGTTTTCTGATTGAGTACCAATGTTCTTTTTGTGGATTTTTGTTTCTTGTGTCAACAGGAACTTGTACGAAATGAGTATGATAAGATGTGTCAGGAGAATGAGAAGCTCTCCCTGAATCACTGTACTACTCTGCTTAGCCGACTGGAGGATCACACTTTGAAGCCAGATAATGATTACATAAGACTAGGTGGTTACCAAGACTTCCAGATGCACCTGGAAGATTTAATTGTCCAGTACAGAAACACAAAAGGCAAAGGCATCAAGGTACAATAATTGCTATTTCCCCCCGGAATTAATAAAGCATACCTACTTACCATAATCCTCAAATAATTTACAAATAAAAATGCATTCATGTACATGGATTACGGGCCATCTTATTATACCTGCTTTTTGGGAGAAAAAAAATGTTATTTCACTTATTTACTAGAAGGCATTTGCATTATACAATACAATCCCATTATGACGGACTTCAAGGGACCTGGCAAATCAGTTCGTTATATCCAAAGTCCGTTATATCCAGAGTTGCTGTATGCCCAGAACACAACTACAGGACACCATTTACTTATGCCACAGCCCAGCAGACACACTTGTGGTATAGATTATTATATTGTACATGTAGTAATCCAACTTTACCTGACCAAATGCGTGACTATTAATAATCCCGACTAGGTATCTGCGCTGGATATCACTGGCACGCCACACGCCTTGTAGGCGGAGCCTGCATGTTCATTATAGCCGAACAAAACTACAGCAAATTGTTTGTCCGTTATAAGCGAAATTCCGTTATATGCGAGTCCGCTATATCCGATGCTTTTTCTGCATGTTCATAAAGGCGCACGGCCAGGACCAGCGGACCTCTTCCGTTACAAACGATATTCCGTTATAATTTAGTGAGTCCACTATAACGGTATTTTACTGGAGTTGGAATTCATACAGAAATTAGGATTATGGGTAATGTAATTGTTATTATGACGATATTTAAAATAATATACATTCTTGTTATTGTTTTGTTAAGGTTGAAGTGTTAAACATGAATCAGCTAGAATGTAGAATTGATATTCAGAAAATGCATATTTTCTAATAATACTTTCACTTGTAGATGCTGTATTAACATCACCAATACATAGCAAGTTTGTTTTTTCAGGCAGAACACGCTTTCGAAAAATACCTGGCTGAAAAAAATGAACTGGGCAAAACGATACTGGCAGCAGACAGAAACCTCTCTGAACAACAGAAGCGTATAGAGGGTGAGAGGCGCACTAAACAGCTCTGGAAATGGTCAATATATTATATGTGGGCTGTGGAGTTCCAGTGATAATTTATAGTAAATTTTGTTTGCATGCTGTCATAACACATAGAGGGTTAGACACCCAGTCTTACATTGATATGATATTGTTTTACTTCATTCACTACACTGACTGTTGATGTACATGATGTAATTTTAGTATAGTATCCGTATTATATTAGGTTTTAAAGGTACCATGACATCGACATGGCATTGAATGGATATGTGAAATATTTTTCATTTTTAACTATTCGAAGGAAACACAGGCTAAATAAACTGTTTACGCTGTTCATGATTAACTGTAACTTTCAGAATGAAAGTTAAATGGTGCTGAATAATCCTTAAAGCATCTGTAGGTCCATGTAAACCTGGACAATGGTGCCATGACAATTGTTTTCCATTCTAGAGCAACGTGCTTATGCTAAGATGCAGGAGGAGAAAGCAAAGGCTGCAGAAGAAGAGAAAATGATTCTTGACAGGAGACTTGAAGATGTGAAGAGAGCAGAAGAAGAGAACAAGATACAGCTGATGGAAAAAATTGAAAAGGAGCTCAGAGACATGCAGTCTGAATATGAGCGAGTTCTTGCGCTAAAACTGAAGGTACCTTCCAGTTATAATTCTGACTTTGATTCATATTTCCCATTTAACAAGAAAGGCTACCTTTATGTTCGTGGTCTTTAATGTTAGTACATGGCTGACCATGTCACTCCTTTGTCACATTGCAGGAGCAGCAGGCCATGCTAAAACAGCACTTTGGGTTATGTTTACTCCAGCAAGAGATTGAGCACCTGCAACAAAATATGAACCAAGAAAGAAGCAACATCGAGTGTACTATCTCCTAATGAAAGGACAGATTAAATAAATAAGTGAAAATAAAACCAAAGAATAAAGCATTCACAGTTTTCAGAGCATGAGACATTCTAGAACAGAACAGAAAAGAAATTTCCACAACTTAAAATTTTTTCACCTCATTATTAGCCCTAAATTGCCCTCGTCCAAACTGTTTTTTTGGAATGTGTGGCAGGCCTGCAAGAATTGATGTATATTAACAAATTAAATGAAGTTTACCAGAGAAAACATAAAATATCTTAGGTTCATACTGTCTGCAATGAAAAAAAGTCAAAATAAACTTTCAGAATAAATTCAGAATACAAATTATACTTGAAATGTCATAATGAAGTGCAACAAATGTTGCAAGCACCATGATGCAGCTGGTAAGCTGTGGTGTGCAAGGAAAATTGGACATTTGTAGGCCAGGGAGGAGAGGCATATTGGGTCTGGTATAATAAATTTTAAACAATATGTTACGCGGTAGTGCAAATACATAAGAAATTGTTACATTAATCATTAATCGTACTAATCATATGTTAATCGTGTATTTGCAGTGATTCAATGACAATACGTCAATGTGTTAATCATTAATCAATGGAACACCCAAACATTAACAGTGATTCAATGTCATATAATCAATATCTATATACATATCTCAAGCAGAATCTAGAAGTCGAGACAGATTCCAGTAAATTGAGCAAGATGGGTGGATTTTACTTTGCTACCAAGGTGAACCAATAGAGCAGAATTGTGTTTGTTATATATTTGAGCTTGGTTTGTTGGTGTTTTGTGACCAATCAGGACTTAGAAGTCCTTATAGGGAATTGGGAATTATGGTTTATCAACTGGTTGCTCTGTGTGCTCTTTTACGAGTGCCAGAGTGTGATGGGAGGGCTTTACTGGATTGCTCAAATAAAATACATTACTTTAATCATCAACTGAGAGGTCCAGAGTCTTATTAACAGAGAGGTTGATTTATAATTTTTCTACCACAGTGGTCTATCCAAACCCCCCTCCCATACATTCATTCACTGCCTCTACTGGCACTGCTTAAATCTGACTGCTTCAACTCAGCTTTGATTGCACTGAATTATCAGTAAATCCACATACAGTATTTATATTTAATGATTTTTAAATTACAGATTTTGTCATTTCCTACACAGATTTAAAAACATTCATAACATAACTAATTAGGTATATTCAAGTATTTTTACATTTTTAAAAGGAGTACATCTTACTTTAACATTTAGAGCTTCTCATACTAGTTAATAGTGTTGTAATACTAGCCTATAAACTGATGGCATGCACCGATATTATACTATAATACTACATTACATTAAGCCAGACAATCGCAAAAACAGGCTTGACCTAAATGCAATTGGTGCAAGCAGGAGTATCACTAGAGGTTTATGAAAGGGGGGGGCTAAGCCTATATTGGGGTGTCTGATGGAAATGGCCCACACTTATAGTAATTAGCGTACATTTATTTGGGGGACTATATGGAAAACATTTTAGGACAATCTTCTGAATCTTATATACCTGGATCATGTCCCCCCTTAGTCTCCTTTGCTCGAGGCTAAACAGATTCAGGTCAGCTAACCTCTCCTCATAAAAATTCCTCTAAGACCAGGAATCATTCTCATAGCCCTCTGTTGCACATATTCTAAGGCAGCAATGTCCTTCTTAAGGTATGGTGACCAAACCTGCACACAATATTCTAGGTGGGGACAGCTACCTTTATTTTATATATTTCATAAACCAGTAAAATATCTGTACTTTATATTTCTGCTCCCTGCATGGATTACCTTACATTTATCTATGTTAAATTTCATCTTCCAGGTATCAGCCCAGTCGCTAATTAAATCCAGATCCCATTGTAGCCTCTCTGTTGCTAGATCAGTATCTGCTGCACCACCCACCTTGGTGTTATCTGCAAATTTAACCAGTTTACTGTATGTATTGGTGCCAATATCATTAATGTAAATTAGGAATAATAGTGGTCCTAAAATTGAACCCTGTGGTACCCCACTATGAATGCAGGCCCACTGTGACATTGTGCCTCTAATAACTACTTGCTGCTTCCTGTCAGTTAACCAGTTTTCGATCCAAGCTGCTACAGTTCCTAAAATCCTTGCAGCTTTGAGCTTAAGCAACAGGTGTTTGTGGGGGACAACTGTTACGCTCCAGTCTAGGGTTGGAGCCTAACAAAGTGAAAGGGAAAGAGGGATTGGGAAGGACAAGACAACCAGAGCTAGGAGAAGGGAACACAAAGGGAGTCTTTTTATAGCTTTTTTTATAGTTTTTCACAGACACTTTACAAACACTTGGTGTAACGAACGTCAGGAGTGACAAAGGCCAAAGAAACAAACAAAAACACATCTACCGAAAACAACCCCAAGCTAAGCTAATCCTAAGGAACACAACAAAAAGGTGAAATGAAACAACAATGCCTAAGCCTATCTCCCTAACCAAACAAACAGTAATCCCCACGTTGACGTCCTTTAAAACTATAGGTAAAATGCCATCACGGTCCTGCGATTTATTTATTTTAAACCTAGCTAGGCTTAGTACCACATCAGCCTCAGTCATACATATACTGGTCAGACGACGCTGTATTCGTTCTAAATGGTGGTAAGTTATTCATGTTCTCTACTTTGAACACCCATGTAAAATAATCATTAAGCTCATTTACTATATCAATTTAATTTTCAATTATAAGGCCCTTACTGTCCTGCAGATTAGTGATTTCAGTTCTTTTGGAGTTAAAATATTGGAAGACACTTTTATTGTCATCCTTAGCCCCCAATGCAATCTTCCTTTCTACATTCCTCTTGGTGAGTCTAATGTTATTTTTTAACTGAACCTGTACACTTAGATACTCCTACTTTATTTTGGAATCATTAGTTACTTTCCATTTGTGGAAAATAGCCCTTTTCCTCTTGACTTTATTCTTAATTTCCTTAGTAAACCACCTTGGCTGCAATATCCTAGATTTAGTTTTGCTGGAAACAGGTATGAAGTCCTCTTGCACTTGCAACAATGAGCTTTTTAAAAAAATTCCCATGCCTCTTCAACTGTTTTGCCATTTAACTCCATCCAGTTTACAGTTTCTAATTTCCTTCTCATTCCATTAAAGTTAGCCTTCCTAACATTGTATACTTTTAATTTCGACTTTGCTCTTTGGACACAAATTAACCTCGAATTTAACCATGTTATGATCACTACCGTACAATGGGTCTAAAACCTCTAATTTTCCAATCCTATC
>JAODLC010000876.1:0-14870 GCA_026781145.1 Hippopotamyrus pictus | reverse complement strand
AATGATTTTTTTCTTGCTTGTTTTGTTAATAATCTATCTTTTGCTGTTGAAATAAACCTACCGGTGAAATTACAGACCTCATTTCTTTATTACTGGGTCAACTTAAGAATTCAGCAGGGGGTCAAATAATTATTTCCCTCACTGTAGCTTCCAGGATAGGCTCCAGGCCCTCCGTGACCCCGAGTAGGACAAATAAGTACAGAGGATGGATGGATGGATGGATGGATGGAAGGAAAGAATGAGCTTTAATTGCTTCTGGTCAGAAGAGCCGATTCAATGAGATCTGGATGGCATGACAAGAAATAAAGTATTGGATAAAGATATATTTTCACTGGTTACTGCTGATGTCATTCTGTGCTGGTACCAGTTTTTCACACTAGTGAAAAATGAACAGAAGAAACCTCATCCTACCAACATATTTAACACCTATGGACTATCGACCGGGGTCCCTAGACACATCAAGAATAAGTTGCTTTAAGGAGCAATCATAATAGCAAAATAAAAATAAAACTTATTTCTTCTCAAAACATTATTAGTTATGTAATTAATGTTCACAAAGATCACTCTTGCTCTGTGTGTTGGGTTTGCATGTCTCCCAGATGTGTTGTTTCATATAGCCCAGTGTTTCCCAATCCGGTCTTCGGCAAAGGTGGGGATTCAAGTCACTGACTCGCAACTCACAAATTTGATGGCTTGTGAGCTCAACAAAACTGGCAGAAATACTTAGACTCGACTTGGACCTTATGACTCAAGAAGACTTGATGTTGTAGTTTCTCTTCTGGATACCATAACGGTAACTTTATAATGTTATTGTATATTAATTCTCTGCTGTCTGCATTTTCATTTGGTTGAATGAAAGGTCTCCTGAGAGAGTTTGTTGGAAAGCTGTGTCACTCCCTGCACGTACATGGATGTAAAAACTGTGTGAGGACAATTATGACAGAGTGGAGACTCTCTTTTCAATCTATCTCTGCCTATGAAGGACTTAACATACAACGTACTGTGGTGGTAAACAAACTGACATTGGTAGGGACTCAAGTTACATGACTCACAACTCAACTTGAGTCACAAATTTGATGACATGAATTGACAGCAAAAGGGTGAAGCAAATTTTAATTCACTAAAGGTAAACAAACTGACATTGGTAGGGACTCAAATTATATGACTCACAACTCGACTTGAGTCACAAATTTGATGACATGAACTGACAGCAAAAATGATGGGTTTTATTTGTCACATGCACAACTGTACAGTACAATGGGAGTGAAATGTTATTGTGGCAAAACAGCTCAATCACTGTGCATACAGGGCCATAGTCAACCATGAGGTCACAGAGGTCCTGACCCTGGTAATTTTTTAAGAACCAAAAGTAAAATTTTAAGCTAAATAACCTGAATAAAAAAATCAGCAGTTGAATATGTCGCCAGGCTAATTGCATTCTAAATTCAGTTTCAACGTGTTATTAATAATATCTGCTGTATGTGTGACAGAGAGAGAGCTGGAGCATTCATCAGCATGATAGAGGATGTACGACTCGTGAAACGTACGCGTGCACTTCACTGATAGCAGCTTGAATTCACGTTGTGTGTGATCAGCATGGTCAGGGAGGGTGCGCAGGCAGCCTCTGCTGGCCAAACAGGATTATGGTGGAAGTGACAGACCTCTCCCTCTCTGTTCAGTGTTTGTTGGCCTTCTATTTGATCTGTCATTCATTCATAATCTCTCAAATTATGGTAGAACTGTATAGTTAATTTAATAGGCCTCTTAGGTCTATTCATTTTTACACCTGCCCCTTAAAATTTGTATACAGTGTATGCAAATGTGGCAGGTGTTTCCCAATCAAAATGTATTGAATTCACAGTTAAATTCATCAGCTAAATAATCACATATTTTCCTAACAAATAACTGATTAAACTGATTTAAATATCTTCTCTGTGGAGGGTCCGGTTCCTGGCTGGTATTTCTGCAGCATCATACGGACCTCAGAGACAGCCTGCTCATTTTCCTGGCATTGTAGCAGCCCTGCATTTTCAAGAAAGGCGCAGTGGACGACTTGCACTATGTTGCTCCTGGATGGTTGCACTGTGATGTCGGTCATGTGACTGGGGTTGTGACAGTGGTGCATGAACACCAGGATGACAGGTTTGTCTTCTGTGGAAGAAACCAAACAGGTCAGTATGTGTGCTAATTGACACTATTGCAGCCACACTTTGATTTATTGCATATTTCACATGATGGGTGAGAAATTCAGAAGAAAAAATGTCCAGGGAAAGATCATTGATCATCTTGAGAAGGAAGGGGCTGATGGAATTTCAAAAACATTGGACTACATTCTCTAGTCCTGCCACGTTTCCATAAGATTGTATATTTAGATGTTTTACATATGTCTGGTGGTACCAATGTATCCTTACGCATTAGTTTCCTCCTCCTTACTCTGCTAAGTTCTCCTCATTTCGTGAAGGTTTCCTCCCTCAGAATAAAAAAGGTATTTTTTTTCCAAGTAGCAGAGACTGAATCCTGGCTCACCTGTAACTCTGCTCATTGCTGCCTCCATGTCTGTCCCAATCTGAGAAACAACAGGACAGAAGACCAGGATGATGTTGCTGCTCTCTGCACTGCAGGGCTCTCTCTGCAGCTTCAGCTTTTGTATGAAGGTTTCATGGGTCCGGAAAGTTTCTCCAGCAACCAGCACATGGACTTTCACTGTGGAAATGAATTTAAAAATGAGTTACAATTGTCATGAACAGGAAGGGTGTATTTTACCTTGGATAACATCCTACAGAATAACAGGAACACTATTATAATTAAACATGATATGGCCGGATGGTCAGATTTGGAATTCAGTTTGAATAGGCAGGGACACCATTTTATGTTGAATCATTTCTAATGGAAGATGTCTAGCCTGAGAATAGCAAGACAACTTGCCTGAAAAGAACCTATTCTGAATCTAATTCAGCATTTTGTTGGTGATGTAACTGTGTGCACAACATAAGACTGAATATTTCCATACTGAATCAACATTAAACAGCAACAATTTATTTAGATGTTCACACTGATAAGGATGGAGGAGAATGTTTTTGTTGAATTAGACTGAAAATGACTCAATTCAACTGGAAGATTTCAAATTATTTCTCAGTTTTGACATGTAAGACATACTGCCAGAGATGTGTGTCATCCTTGTAACAGACAGAAAAGGATGAAGCCACAGCAAACTGTGCAAAATGTAACAGATTCCAACAATGTAAGAGGGTGATGCACAGAGTCACTTATAGTAAAGAGCTAACAATTTATATGCATGCACTCTTGAAAGGACAGAGGAGAATTTGGCTAAACAAGTAAGTAAGGAATCAACTTGCTCAAATGGCAGTAATTGTACTTGCTGTCTAAATCTCGGGAAAACTTACTTAAGGGTGAGAAGTTTAGAATGTGATAGATTCTTCTGGAGATGTAACTCCATGATTCACATACCACACACCAAATCCAATCAAAAATAGCTGATATGTGTAACATCGAGTCAGTTGTAGTAAATAGCCAACAAATATGTTTAACATATTCATCTTTTTAGAGTCACATAACACACACAAAAATCAAAAGTCAAAAATAGCAAAATGTCACAGCATGTAGGACAAATGACTCAATGGCTGGTATTTGGGGTCATACTTCTGACCCCCGCCCTGAAACAGGGGAGGGCACCAGGGGGACCGAAGGACAGGACAGACATATGGGGTGGGGACGAGACAGGACACTGGACAGAAAAGGGCACACAAGACAGTCAACACAAAACGTCAGAGGGACAAAACCACCAGACAGGACAGGGCAGCACAAATGGAACGACAAGAGGCATGGAACAGGTAGGGATCAGAACAGGGGCCAACAGGACAACAGGAGAGACTAGTGGATAAAACCAGACAGACAAAACAGACCAGACATGGGACATGACCAGGTACCAGGGACAAACACTAGATATCAACAGGGACCTGGAAGCAGAAGAAACAGACAAACAGAACAGGCCATACCACAACAAGGCAGACAAGTAGAGGGGCAACAGAGACAGGAGTGAGAACCTAAGAGGGAGCCACAGGGGACACAGACTGGGCAAAAACAAAAGCAGGATAGGGTACTGGGACAGGGACTGAGGTGCCATGAATGAAAAGGGGGTGGGGGGCGGTCTGGGGAGTATTCGGGACCTTGAGAAGCTGGGCAACAACCCTGGGATGCAGATCCACCTAGCCCAGTTCACCGGAGAAGCAGAGCCAGTATGGAAAGTAGAACCTGAGGGCCAGCTGGATCGGCAGGTGCCAAGGGGCCAGAGGGACCTGAGGGCACCGTGGGGCCTGCAGGACAGCAGGTGGGTGCCAAGGGGCCAGAGGGCACTGTAGGGCCTGCAGGACAGCAGGTGGGTGCCACAGTTTCTTTCCCCGAGGTTGCAGCAGGAGTGGTGTCCAGGCAGACCAAGGTCTTGGCGACTGGCCCGGATAGTGTGTCCCTGGCTCTGGCAGAACCAGGACGAGTGAGATGGGCTCTAGTGCAGTTTCAGCCCATTTCTTCCATATCCTCTTCCTGTGGCTTCAGATGGCTGGCAGAGTGGGTGGAGCCGAGGTGAGCAGGAGGGCGGAGCAGCTTCACCTCACAGGGAAACAGTGGGCTACGGAGAGGTGGCATGTAGAGCAGCTTCATGTAGTGGAGAAGCAGCAAACAGAGTGGCACTATGTCACAGGGAAGCAGTGAGCCAGGACATCTCGGAGATGCATGGTAATGGATCAGTGTGGGCATGTCATCTTCATCAGGCGGTGGGCCCAGTAAGATGTCCATAGTGGTGGGGTGGCTTGCACACCAGGAGACACTGTGAGGTCTTCCTCCTCCTTGTGCTCCCCCAGGTCACTCTCACTCAATGGGTCCATCAGTGGGTTCTCCAAAAACTCTCATAGTGAGTAGACAAGAGCCTCTGACTAAGGTAGAATACAGGGTGCAGAGAAAAGCTTGCTGGCAGAGAGGTGGAGCATGCAAGGCTCCCTGGGGATAGCCACAAGGAAGTTCGGGGATATCCCGTCATTATGTCAGAACACGCAGGATAAATGACTCGGGACTGGTGGTGTAGTGAAATAAAAGGTGTTTTATTGAACTTAAATGAACAGGGATTGGGAATTAAGATCGTGAGGGAGCAAAAAGAGAGGACTACAATGGGGACGGACACAGGCTGAGAGAAGAAGCAACAGGAATGACTGGACAAGCGATGATGAGACAAACAGGTACGTAAATATATAGACTAATGAGGGGTATCAGGTGTGGCCCATCAGAGCCACGTGAGGGAGGAGTCAGATGCTGGCAGATGTGGCAGGCAGGACATGAGACTGAAATTTATTAGTTTTAGTAACAGCCAACACATGTATTTAAGTATTTTCTCAATATTTTTCTTTAAATCTACACCCCTTAGGAGATTTTTACTGAGATGCCTCTCTGTGCATTTACAAGCATAATGTTACCAATAAGTATAATCTTAGGGTGTTTTCACACCAGCACATTTTAGTCCAGTTAAAACAGACTCTGGTTCGATTTTCCCTTGGTGCAATTTGCTTGGGCAGGTGTGAACACAGTAATTGCACTTGAGTGCAGACCAAAAGAACCGTATCAAAACCCTTGAGAGGAGTTGGTCTCGGTCCGGTCCCAAACAAACTCTGGAGTGGTTTGTTTGTGGTGTACAACTGATAATGGTAACATTATCTGACCTCAATCCAACCCAACTTCCTGGTGTACTCCACGTGTTTGAGCTAAACGGCTCCCGTTGCCAGATGTGCTTTGCATTCTGGGATGCAGCAGATCATGCAAACCAGTAGCAGCAGCTGCTAAGCGGAGAAGGAGAAATGAACGAAGGTCTTTCTTGGTGTGGCAGCAAGGTACATTGCCTTATTGAAATTTGGGCAGCTGACTACATCTGTCAGATTCTAAAAACAACTCATATAAACTCTGAAGATTTCAAAATGTTCAGTCAACGGCTGAAGGAGAGAGGAATTGAGTGGTCAATTGGACAGTGCCATATGAAAGTGAAAGAAAAAAAAAACTGAGGCAACAATATATAAAAGTGAGAGATGTTCAACTGCACACCCCAGGACACGGGACCATCTTCCTGTATTTATTTTCTTGCTCCTACCACTGACACATCTGATCAATAAGCAGAATGAACGTTCTCACATGGTTTGTAGTGGTGTATTGTTGCTTCACTTGGATTATTCTACGTGTGAATGAAAACCAAACCAAGGGGTAATAATCTTAAACACACAATACCAAGAAAAATTAAACTTGCCGATTCAACCTCAGTACTCCACCAACAGGTGCACAAAGGGAATTAGATTGGAAGTGAATCGTTTCAGACGGGAGATGTCAAACTGGAGAAACTCGGGAAAATTTACCTGAGATTGAGAAATTCCGGAAGTAATGGATTATGCTGGAGATGTAAGTGCATGGGTCACATACCACACACCAAATCCAGGAAACAAAACCTGAAATATGTAAACATCTTGAGTCAGTTGTAGTAAACAGCCAACAAATATGCTTAACTATTCACACTGGAAAGGATGGAGGAGAATTCTTGATCAAATTACAGAAACAGTGTTTTTCTTTAAATGTACACCTTTAGCAGACTTTTACTGAGATGCCTCTCTGTGCATCTACAAGCAGAATGTTCCGATAAAGTATAATCTTAAACACACAATACCAAGAAAAATTAAACTTGCCGATTCAAACTCAGTACTCCACCAACAGGTGAACAAAGGGAATTAGATTGGAAGTGAATCGTTTCAGACGGGAGATGTCAAACCGGAGAAACTCGGGAAAATTTACCTGAGATTGAGAAGTTCCGAAAACAATGGATTATGCTGGAGATGTAAGTGCATGGGTCACATACCACACACCAAATCCAGTAAACAAAACCTGAAATATGTAAACATCTTGAGTCAGTTGTAGTAAAAAATATGCTTAACTATTCACACTGGGAAGGATGGTGGAGATTCAAGCCACGTACATAACTTAGTTTTGTAAGGATATTTAAATAGAGGATTCTAAATGTAAACAGAGAACTGGTCTAAAGCTCGCCGTATCCTGTGAAAGACTTACCACAAATGACGCCGCAAAGATCTCTTGCGTTCTTGATTTGGTTCGTCTGGAATACCGAAAACGACAAGAAACATTTCAACTTTTACATAGCCTTTAATTTTTCGAATAGTCATCAAACAGCGTTTAGTTTTAGAACAGAAAGATGCAGATGGCTGTGGCGGTTTCAAAATTACATAAATAAAAAAGCTGTCCGGTTACAGTAGCCTGATTTCTGTCATTTCTTTTCTACAATTATATAGCAGCCTATACCTGTTTCTGGATATATCATTTATAACGGAAGCTACTTACCGAATTATGCCTATTCATGATTATTTTAGATTATGTTTTAGCCGTATTTTCGTTATGCTGCAAATGAGATTTCGATTTCACTGTAAGAACGAAAACGAAAATCAAATGACAAACGAAAGGTCGTCTATGCGCAAGCGTCACGTGTCAGAAAATGCACACTGATACATATATATTCTGAATGATGAATATATTTTTATTATGTCCAGCTTTGCGCTATGCTGACCTCGCGGAGTTAAGTTAGACATACTCAAAAAATGTTGATTACATCAAAATAATTATAACAACAATAATAAAAACGTAACGAATTTAGTCATAACAATAAAGAGAAATTATACATATGTATTTAATTATACTTTATCTGAAACACGAGATTTTTTTTTTCTCAACTCAATTACTTATATCATGGTTCTCAGTTCTCAGCCTGAATGGTCTCTATAGAGCAGGGGTCTCAAACTCCAGTCCTGGAGGGCTGGAGCTCGAGCTACACAGTTTTTGGTTTCCCCTCATTTAACACACCTGATTCAACTCCTTATGCTAATTACCACACAGCTTTTGAGCTGAATCATTTGCGGTGGAAGGGGTAAAGAACTAAGCTACACAGGACTGGAGTTTGAGACACCTGCTATAGAGGAACAAAACCTAGACTGTAAAGGACATTATTCACTTGGTTATGGATAAATAATACATCCAAATAAAAACGAACCACCAAATTGTCCCAAATAATGCTAAAACTGTCATGAGCAGCAGGACAAAGAAAATGGGAACAGAAGTTGTGAGCAAACAAAAGTGGTTTTGATAAACTGATGAGTGTAAAACAGAAAACACACAGGATTGCTGGGAATCCAAGCTGGGAATGGCAGAGCATGGACAAATAATGGTGCACAACACTAATAACTGATCTGGGAAGGACAGGACTAGGAAACACTTAAATACTAGGCTAACGAAGCAGCTTTGAATGATTAACATGAAGGCAGGAACAAGAGGTATAGGACAAATGAGCAACAGGCCCATTTAGGGCCACACCAGGGAGGAAAACGGGAGGATCAGGCAGACACGGTGGGCAGGGTATGACACATACCTTTCACTAAACATTGGCCCTCATTCATGAAAGGAATGTACTACAGAAAAGTAGGCGTACGGTCATTTCCTCGCAAAGCTTGGCATTTATCAATGTGGATATGAGCGGAGGCTACAATCAAATCTCAGGTCAAGTGTCACCTCATGTGTGCAAGGTTTCAATTAATCATGAGTATGGCACGCAGCACAGCAAACCTGTCCAAGTCGGAGATCTATCATATACCCTATTCTGACTTAAATACTATAGGCTGATGAAGCAGCTGTGAATGATTAACATGAGATCAGGAATCAGAGGTACGACAAATGAGCAACAGGCGTGGCAACAGCCGATGACAAAACATATTATGTAAATCCTGCATTGACTATGTGTCACATATAACATAAGTACAGTACAGGGGCCTGTACTAGGAAGTGGGGTTACTGGCTTATCGGGATACCTTGTGAGATTTAAGGTAGTCTTGGCAAAATGTAAGTGAACAAATATGAAGTCCATTTAAACTGTAGTACCTTAAATCCAACAAGTTACCCCGATAAGCCAGTAACCCCACTTCGTAGTATAGTCCACAGGCCAGAAGTTTGGGCCTACCCTCAGATTAAAAAAAATAATAATAATAAATGATACACTGCGTTGTCAGAGTTTTATTACAAGAAAATGCACTAAAGACAGACATATGTGGCCTTTGTGGCTAAATAATTACTACAGGATATGAAATATTGAAAACCAGTCATATTTGTTTTAAGCATTTATAATATTTTCTTGTAATAATCTGAGGTTCTGTAAATCTGAGATTGGGCCCAAACTCCATTTTTTTTCCATTTTAGATTTTGGCTACTGGTGACAAATACAATAAATTAAAATTACGCAGTTAAAAGCAATGGGTGGTTTAAGTGATGTGCAATATGTGATCACTTAGAACAGGGATCACTTACTGTAGGAGAGTGCTCAGAAGGTGCACTCTTAGCCATCTGCACGCTCAGCCGCTGACGTCATGTGCACCCTCAGCCACAACAGGAAGCGCTAACTTCTTGAGGCCAGTGTGAACGGTATGTTATGGATTTTATTTGTATTACTGAATTATATAGTTACTAGTTTATTTATTTCATGCCATACATTATTGCAATGTAGTACGTTAATGTAGTTCGTTAGTAACTTTTTCCTCTGACTGGAGTGAATTTTTTCAGTTAAGGCAACTATACTAGCCAGTTAGCTCACGTTATCTTACAGTAAAATAGACACATTTCTATTTTTACAGAGATTTTCATGGAGTTATCTTGTGAATGTCTTAGTTTCCAGCATATAGTTTTTAGTTGTTCGTGTGGTCTTGAGACATTGTAATTTAATTTAATTATTGCCTTGCCATAAGGAGACGTTTCTCGGTCTCCTTATGACAAGGCAAGACAAGTTTATTATCATAGACAGGGGTTATTTAAATTAGATGTTCTTATCGGTTTGTTTTGTTTAGTTTGTTTTTAATCTTTTATCTGAAAAAAATAAACATTTGATCCCTTATGTCGTGTCCAGTGTTCTTTGTTTTTTTCATCTATCTTTTATTAAGCAGTTTGGTACCTCACGGCATATGTAAAGTGTATTACGTATTACAGTTCTGATATATAAGATTATTATAACTCAGAATTGTACACAGTATTTTTTTATTCTGTTTTACTCTTTTCACACACACACACACACACACACACATATATATATATATATAAATATGGTGTGTGTGTGTGTGTGTATGTATGTATGTATATATGTCATACATGTATGTATGTAACAGTGGTTATATAGAATAAGGGGACACGCGCGCGCATGTTAGCGATCGAATTATGATGGTTGCACAATTAATTTTTCCTTGGAATAACAGCGGAAAAAATAAAGTAGCAGGGTCTGAACATCAGTGCTCTTGCTACGCTACCACGGCCACGATGCTAATAATAATTAAAGAGTAACATGCGAGCATTTAGTTTGATTAACTTGATCTGGTATTTAAAATCTAACATTTTAAGTAAACCAACAACGGCCAGCCAAACAACATACATATGCACGTTAACATGATTAAGAATATTTCATATCGTTCATAATCGGCAAGACAGTAACTCGAAAACGTACCATTTTTACACTTTATTAGCACTAATTAACTTAACAAATAGGAAATGATTCTCCGGTTGTGGCTGTGCGTGCACATGACGTCAGTGGCTGAGCGTGCAGCTGGCTGAGAGTGCACCTAGTTTTGAGCGCACCTAGTTTTGAGCAGCTGCAGCCAGACCTTTCTCTACCGGGATATTCCAGCGGGAGATCGGGAATAGGTCCGGCATATCACAGCTCACTCACTCTGGCCAGCTGAATAAAGTTGGCAACCCTGCATTTGTTTTGAAATGAAAAGTAAAATGCACCGTTTTTGGCTGAAGGAGTTTGTCATTCGGTTTTCTGTTGTAACTCCGACAAAAATATCATGAATGAGAGAAACTTTGAAACGTTTTATATATTTTCGATATAATAAGACCGGTCATACCCAACTACATGTAATAGCGATTAAAGCGATCAGTTCTTTTAGTTTTTATGTTAAAACGAGGTTTTTATATTTTATTACCGGTGTGGGACTATCGACAACTGTCCTTAAATCACTAATATATGAATATTGAATTAAATATGAAAAAGGATTGTTCTTCAAGCATATATTTTAAGTAACCTTAAGTATGTGCACGGACAATTTCTAATATTTACAATTTTATTTCATCTTCCAAATCAGACGAATCTGCCAGCACCACACATCTGCAAGGATGTAAACATTGGTGCGTGAGCGCGCTTGTCACCAGTTTAAAGGTCACCACGTGAACCATAACCCTGGTATATTTGAGAAGTACAGTGTGTCATGTTGACCAGTGTCTGACACCGATCGGCTATACTCCACTTCATTGTGGGGGTTCACATGCACTGAGCGAACTGATCATCTCAGTTTGCGCTGTTTTCTTTGAAGAAGGAGTCATAAACATAGCAATCCTCTTCATTCAGCAGGTGATGCCTATACTGGGCGCAGACATATCCGTGTAGTATTTTTTCTGTGGTTCTTTATCGATTGGACTGTTTTCAGTCTCCTGACATCTATCGGATTGGAGAGCATTGCTGCCACGACAATCGGGGCTTTAAAATCAGGCTTGAGCTGCGCCTGCGGCACAGAAAGTGTACGAGACAGCAGAAAATACAATACATAGTAATGATAATAATTATACAGTAATAATAAAAATAACTACGTACTGTAGCCAGGAACGAACCCTTGTATTTAACCCGATTTTTATGGTAGTTTGTTCGTACAGTAAGTACAAACTGCCCATAAGTCAGATCGACGTTCTTAACCCAAGGTCTGCCACCGCGGTGGATTATGAATATACCAGCAAATATGTAGATAAGGAGTACAGTACAGTGTTGAGAGTGAAATGCGCAGGATCAGTAGACGTGGGGCAGAGATCGGGTTTCACAGTTCATGTGTCTGATAGCTGGATGAGGCGATTTTTTTTTCTACCGTCTTCTCTTCCCACCTGCATTTTCACGGTCCGAGGTTCCAGTAACGCAGAACTGGATACAATGAAATAATATATGTCAATCAGGGTATAGGCCTGTATCTCAGATATATCACTTAAATGTAGACACGTACATTTTTTGTAACACGTGACGCTTCTGCGTCGACGACCTCTCAGTTCCTGTTTAACTTTCGCTTTCATTCATACAGAAGACGTCTCTCCTGAAACATAATTAAGGAAATAACGACAAGAAATAATATAAAATATTCACGAATAACATGGTAAACAGCGACCGTAATGAATTATATGTTCAAGAAACAGTACTCGGCTGCTTTTACTTGATTCAAACTGTAGATATAAGAAAGGACAGTAATTACTGACTGCGCGCTGTTTTTCTACGCCTAAACTTAAACGCGATTAAACTCTAAACAAAACTCGATTTTTAATGTTTATAGTAGACCATACAGTATCTGATCAATGTGCAATGCCTTACGACTTGATCTATAGTCTACCAACTTAGATAGATATCGTTTTAAACCTATTCCCTAATAAAAGTCAGAGCCATTTACGTGTTTTTTGTTCTAAAACTAAATGATGGTTTCATGACTATTTGAAGAAGTATAGGCTAAGCAAAGGCTCCCGGATAGCATTGGGACGTGATTTTAATGTTTCTGTCAATATTTGGTTTCGTTTTAGATACTAAAGACAAATCGGCCGTGCTGTTGCGGAATCTACAACTGTTTTAGAACACCTATTTGCGCATTTTGCAGTAAGTGTGCCGCCGGACACTATGGACTTTAGACCACTTTCCTGCTTGAACTGTATGTATATATGCATGTATGTTTACACCATTTTCAGGTCCCCAGAAAGATCTGTGAATGCAACCAAAAATGTAAAAATGCCAAAAGTCTCTTATTTTGTTTGGTTATGTATGGTTAAGGTTAGGGCTGGGTAGGGGTTAGGGATAGGGTCATCATGTTGTGATTAGAGTTTTCCCCATAGGAATGAATGGAGAGTTCCCAAAAAGATATAATTACATACCTGTGTGTATGTGTGTGTGTGTGTGTGTGAAAATCAGGGTTCAAATTACACAGTGGCTTTCAGGGGGACCCCCATACAAGTGCGTGGCCACACAGTAAATAAAAGGATTACTGCAATAATATTCTACTATTATTACTGCAGGCAGTTAATACCTTGAGTAACTTTACATATAGGTACAATACCAACAACGTAAGAATCACACATGAAGTTTAATAACCTAATCAGAGCAAAAAAAAAACAAAATGACAAAGCAGATGGACACAGATAACATCTTTCTGCTTCTCATACACACCCTTTCGAGGGAGCTTGTGTCCTTTTCAGGGAATCAAAAATCGACCCCTTAGCTCCCCCATAATTCAAACCATGTATATCATGAATATGTACTGTGTCTGTGAGGTGATGTATATGTTGCCAATATATATACCAAATGTCCACAACATATAATAAATACCATTGTCTTGACCTTGATCTTGACATTTTTTTCAATCTCCACAATAAGAAACTCAATTTTATAACAATCTGTGAATGTAATTAAAAAACCAAAAATGTCAGAACTTGTTAATTTTGTTTGGCTACCTAAGGTTAATGTTAGGGCTGGGTAGGGGTTAAGTTTGTCATAGGTGGGATTAAGGTTATGCCCCTAGAAATGGATGGAGAGTTCCTACAAAGATCTAGATACCTAATCTGTTTTAGTGTGTGTGTGCTTGTGTACATGTGTTTTGGCACCTGTGAGTGAAATAGGTGGAGGATTTGAATCAGCAAGTTTAACTGTCCTCACTACTTGCCTATGTATTTAAAGTTATACTTGGTCATATTCTGCTGTAAATGCACATGTAGGCATCTCAGCAGGGCTGTCAGACACTGTGGCAGATTCAGGAGACCCAGCACATCACAAGGGTCCTTGAATACGTAAAACTGAATTTCTGGGTATGCCCCTGGACTTATTAAAAGTCTGCTAAAGGGTGTACATTTAGAGAAAAGTCAGTTTCTGACAACCAGTCGAGTTGATTCCTTGCTATATGAAATTCTCATCCATCCATATAAGTCTGACTGCTTATAAATTGTTAGCTCTTTACTACATCTGACTCATGATGGAAATATTTTACAGGCCTTCACCCGGGTTTGCGTCGCTTTTGTGGTCTCCTCATCCTTATTGGCTGTGTATACTGCGGACGACAAATTTACATCTCTGGTAGTATCTATTATATTTGAAATTACTTCTCAGTTTTCACATATTCCATTTGAATTGATTAATTTTCAGTCTAACTTAACAAAAACATTCTCCTCCATCCTTACGAGTGTGAATGTTTAAATAAATTGTTGCTCTGTACTACAACTGACTCAAGATGGAAATGTTTTGCAGGTATTTTATGTTGTGCGTACAATTACATCTGCAGAAAACTCTTCTTCCCAGGTATGCTGTCTCGTGAATGTCAGGTTTGACATCTTCTATCCGAAATTATTTATTGTCAGTTAAATCCAACAAAAAGTGTACTGAACCTGCTCGTCAAACTAAATTCCAAATCTGACCATCATGTCACATCATGATTAATTTTAATAATGTTCCTGTTATTCTGTGGTATCTTGTCCGAGGTGAAAAAACACCCATCCTTGTTCATGACAATTGTACCTCATTTTAGAATTCTGTTTCTCTTCATCAGTAAAAGTCCATGTGCTGGTTGCTGGAGAAACTTTTCAGACCCATGAAACCTTCATGCAAAAGCTGAACCTGCAGATAGAGCGCTGCAGTGCAGAGATCAGCAACGTCATCCTGGTCTTCTGTCCTGTTGTTTCTCGGATTGGGACAGACATGGAGGCAGCCATGGCCAGAGTTA
>JAODLC010000875.1:0-14995 GCA_026781145.1 Hippopotamyrus pictus | reverse complement strand
GGGGGCTGCGCACCTAGACTTTGCCCCTGCTTCTCCGCCCAAGGCCATCCTGGTCCCAAGCCCCAAGTTTCAGACTCGTACCTCCACCCAAGTGGACCTTGTATGGCGCGGGTGGAGGTCCAGTAGAGGGCCAGGCCGGTTCTCGGTTTCCCGAAAGGGGAGGCGAGGACACTCAAGGCGGACCAACCGCCCAGACCCAGTCCCTTCCCCTTCGCCCTCCAGCTCCCATCCTGCAGTCCCTTCCTCGTCACCCTCCAGTCCCAGTTCCCGTCCTAGTCCTGTAGTCCCTATAAATGGGAGGTAAGACAATGACTAACAGGCGTGGCTTGTTAGGGCCACGCTAGGGAGGAAACAGGATGGTCAGATGTGCAGCGTGTGACAAATTTGTGACAAAAAATTCTGAAACTCCCTGGGATTACATTAAATTTATTAAAATAATATTGATAGAGTTCTCTCACGGATTTAGATAACACACTTCATTCTATATAATATAATCAATTTCCACTATCCATTCAAATGAATTCATATGATTTTATTTTTTTATATGCAAGGAATGAGATACTGACACGTTAGTTAACAAAGGAATAAGTCTGCTCTTGAATTATGGACAGGGCGAAATCCATGGCTTGTACCTGCTGCAGTACGAGAACATAGAGCAAGTAAATTGAGCTGCAAAAGCCATTTGATCATCTTAAAAAAACACTGTCACTGTAAAAAACAAACAAGGAGATACCCCTTTGCTATAAACTGTAATAGTTAAAACCAGAAAAAGGCTAGTTCAAACAGCTGCTATAATATTGTTTGCACATTCAGCTTTTTTTCCTAAAAAACAAAAGAGATCAAGAGAACGTCCGGGTGTGTTTCTCATAAATTTACAACATTAATCTCAGAAATTATTTATTTTCTTAAAGAGATTCAAACCCCAGGTGGTAAGGATGCCTCCCTCATAGCCACACACTCAGCCCACTGAGTAATGCAGCAGCCCAGGGAACCCCAACCCCTAACCCCATACCAACACTAGGAACTAACAAATCTGGGAAATAACAGGAGATGGGATGACCAGCGACACCCACTGGCCAAATGGGGAAATGACATGGAGCAGGGCAGGACAGGGACCGATCCTGACATTCTTTCCCAGTATGTTCATCATAACATACTTTTTCTTTAATGGTTCTCATCACTGTGCAACTTTTGATGTTGTTCTTCAAAGTCAGATTTGAACAGCTTTTCATTTTCCTCAATGTCTGACGCTTCTGATTCTCTTGCTCCCTCCCCATTTACTTTCTCCTTCGTTAGTGCAATGAATTAAGCCTTCCTACAGAGATGCGCAAAGGATAACAAAGGGATGATCCTTTAAAAGTGACATGTAAACCATATTAAATTACTGATGCATATTATTACTAATACAATACAAGGCATTGCAAAAGTAGTATTCTTACAAGATGACCCCAGGCATGATTACTTTTTAATTTATCTTGACCAGACACAGAATACTCCAAATGCAAGTTAATTTCTCACCTTTTTTTCTTTTTAAAATAAACGAGTATGTCAGGCTGTCCTCTTCTTTTTGATGCCATTTTCTCTTTGCAAATTTAGAATGCAAAGCTGCTTGTATTAACACGTGTCTATTCACGTCTTGTGTTGGGTCTTATCGACGCGGAAGGAGGTGGTACAATCGCTGCAGGTGGGGTAGTGCAGACGAAACATCTGATTGACTAATACACAAGGTATGGTTTACTAATAGGGTGCTGCAGTGGTTAGCACTGCTCTGTCACAGCAAGAAGGGCGCAGGTCCCTTCTGTGTGGAGTGTTCGTGTGGGTTTCCACTGGGGGCTCTGGTTTCCTCCCACAGTCACAAAAATGTGCAGGGCAGGTTGATTGGCACGTCTAAATTGGCCCTGCAGTGTTTTGGTGATTGCCCAGGATTCATTCCCACAGTTGGGATTATATGATTACAGTGATGGATGGATTTACTTATATGTATTATAATATATGTATGACGTATATGTATAACAGGAAAGACTGCACACAGCACTCTCTCTGCTGGGGGCTGGAGGGGGTGCCAGGTTAATCAGGGACGTATTTTTTCAATTTTGTTAACATTGAGGATGGTATCCTCCCATTTCCCATACTGCTTATAGTTGTTGCCAATTTTGGTCAGTTTTTTACATGTTTGTAACAGTTTTATTCCCTTGTAAATAATCTGTAGGCTTTGCAGACTTACAGATTTCATTATTTTTATGGCACTCATGCAACTTCATACAGACTACCGTAATTCCGACAAGTTTTCTGGCTAAGCAAGAAATACTGCTTCGTGAAACAGGCCCCAGGACAAGGCAGCATAAACAGGCTTTAGTCTGAGATTTCCATAAAAACAGACAGAACAGCAGGCTTTGCCGACTGATTCCGCTCTCCCTTCTGAGGCACTTATTACTTGGAAAATAAAGGTCTCAGTTTTCCCCCAATGAACTACACAACAAAAACAATAATGTATTCCTCCCTTGCCCCTCAGAGAAAATAAGTCTAGATATTTGTACTCACATTACATTTATTTACAGTATTTAGCAGACACTCTTATCCAAAGCAACACAGTAGAGAAAGCAGGGTCACTCAGGCCCTGGATCAGTTGAGGGCTAAGGGCTTTGCTCAGGGGCCTAACAGTGCATTTACTCTAGTAGGCTGAAGATTTGAACTGGCATCCTTCTAGTCACGGGCACGAGTCTTAACCTGCAAAACCACACGCCATCCCTGTGGTTCCCACCGAAGCCTCCGTCTGTCACTTCCTTCACAAGCATCCACCTCCCTAGTTCGCAAACAGAAAGCAGGGCACAGTTCCTCCTCATCTCAATGGAGAGATCCGCCTGCTATGATACACTTTCTCCTATTTTGGCGGGTCTGGCTCCTCCACGCTTCCATATCTGACTTAACAAGTACGTAGTGTACTGACTCCACTCTGTGCATTCAGACTCGTCCGCACATTATGTAAACACAACAACTGACTCAAACACAACAAAAAAAAACTGCTCTCACTACTAAAAGAGGACCCCAGGAGACCACTTATCCCAGCTCCACAGTTCCCCACACTCCTCAGAAATCATGCTTTTCTCTGCCTTCTCCACATCCTGCCTGTCCCCTTATCCTCTCAGCTCTGACCTCCAGTCCACCCATTAACAGAACCCACTTAGCACTCGATTCCCGTGTCTCTCCAATGCCAGTCCCCAACAATCACATATTAACAAGGGTGCAGAGTGTGAAAATAAAACAATATGAAGAGGTAATAACTGTCTGTTTTTTGTCTTATAAGAAATTATTGGAATATGCAGAGTTTTCTTGTAACCTTTATAGACAAATATATGAACAAGACATTTTAGGCATAATTGTGTGATAGAGAACATGGTGTTTTCTGTTGTGCATGTAATAGAGAGAAGCTGGTCTTTATTTTTTCTCTGGTGGTGGCCCCCTGTTTCTTTGCCCCTCCCCTGAGAATATGTTGGGGCCGCCCCTGCCCTGAGCGGCTTCTGTGTCTGACTATTTGCCAGTTATTTCCAAATCAGCCTTGTTTCACACTAACTGCCATCTGAATACCAGTTCAACCTCGTCCTGACTCACCCACGGAGCTTTGGAAACTGGTCCAAGCACACAAGCCGTTAACACATTTATTTCTGCTTACATTTTTTTCTGGGTTGTTCCCCTTCTGGTGTCTGGGGCTGGCTCAGTGTTTCATGTAACTGCTGGGTGACCACATCCAGAGTTTTCCTGGGTCAATATCCAGCTTGTCCGCTCAATAGCGCCACTTCATGGGAATAAGACTTGAATCAGCATGGCTACTTGTTTGGATTAGCCTTTGTATTTGTTTACATGTCTGCAAACATCAAGACTTCAAGAGCTTTCCCAAGAAACTTAATTCTTGACAGATACATTCTTTGGTAATATTTAAAAACATACTAATACATCACATTGTTTTCCCAGCCCTGTAAAGTACATGATTAAGCCCTGAAATATATAAATGAAAACATTGCATGTTCTATGTTCTATGTTTTTCACAGTTTGCAAAAAAATGACATGCTTAGGTAATTTTAATACTTTGGCTGGTCCTAGCTATGGATTACACATATTTGGTGTCACAAACACAGGACATAAATGAATGATCCCAATTAAGTTAAATTTGGAGGGCAATTTGTATGTTTTTATAGGATAGTTTATGTTTTCAGGCTTCAGAATGCTGTTTACTTCAGAATGTTGTTTATTGGCATTTGTCTCTTTTTCCCCACTCAGGATGCTCAACTCTTATCAGCTTTTTTGGGGAATTTTCAGACCAGCGGTCAAAAAAGTAAATACCTGAAACTTTTAAAAAATCTACCACAAGGGGGCAGTCCTCTTATGGATGTGTGATACATTTACTAAGGGTGAGGTTGTTATAACAGCTGAATTAACACATCCAGATTTTGCACTGAACCAACTGTGTAGTTGCTCACAAACAACTTCAGTTTCCCTGTGGACAAACATGCAATTTCAATAAAATGAAATGACGTCTTTTACTTTATCAGATGAATCTATTTGTGTTTTACAGCTAAATTGTACAACAGGTGTATGTAAAGGTACAAGCTAAGAACTCAATTCATGGTGTTCAGTATGAGTACTACACTCCACAGTTTTTTTTCCACAAAATCTTAAAATCAATATGAAAATGTGGAGTCACATGTTTGTTATTGCAGTTTTTTCTGGTTGCAGTTTCTCTGCTGCTATCAATCTGTAGCATTCAAAACATTTTAAAGGAAGGGACCCCTCATGGGATTTCTGTGTGGGGAAGGAACTATTTACAAGCTCATAAATCTCATGTTAAATGCGCATTGAGCCAGGCTGTATCTGCATTCTGGGGAAATTCGATGAGAATGAAGGGGAGCTGGTTTGTGGAAGGCAGGCAGTGTCAGGTCACCTGTGGGCACCTGGCGGTCTGACTGAACCTTGGGAACAATGAGCCCATTGTATCTGAGTGTTGGGAAAGAAGTCCAAGCCACAAAGGACTCAGTGCAGAGGCACAGAGTGATAAACATCGCCACATGCTTGCTAAGGAATGACCTGGAACGGCAGGTGCATACAGTCTGAACTTGTACAGTTTTCTAAGACATTAGCAGCCCTATGCAGTGTAGAGGAATTTACTGGGCGTGGTGATTGTGTCGTGCTGCAGCTGTAATGTCCACCTTTTGTCTTTTCCTTCGCTTTGAGACATTCAAGGGTAAGAGGGCTTGTTAAACGTAAAATATTTTGTGGTTTTTATGGTAATTGAATTCACATTTATTTTCTCAGCTGACGCTTAGTACAGCAGTTGGCTGTACTGTATGGCAGCATGACCATCTCAGCCTCACGCCCACTTCCCAGTCTCATTCTCACACCAGAAGGTCAGTGTGATTATCCTATCCTGACATCCATCCATTTCAAAGTACAACCCATCTGTCGAAGTGGAACTCAGTCCTGAGTCTGTATATCAGTAAAACATCCATCCATTTTCTGTGACCCCTTGTCCTGTTCAGCGTCATGGGGGGGGTTGGAGCTCATACCAGAGGCTACGAGCACAAGGCAGGGAACAACCCGGATGGAGTGAGAATCTATCATAGGACACATTCACACACACACACACACACACACACGCACACATTGCTTATGGGCAATTTAGAAACTCCAGTCGGCCTCACCATATATTTGAACTGTGGTGGGGGGGGACTGGAATACCCAGAGGAAACCCCACAACAACACGGGGAGAACATGCAAACACCACACACATGTAATGTAAACCCCAGTCCCAAAGGTTTGAAGCAACAGTGCTAACCACTGTGCCACTAACTAAAACATGGCTACACTGTTCTTTTGGGGCCTTCTGAGGGAATAGAGAGTGGCAATGACTGTAAAGTACTCAAATCACCTCACATCCATTTAAAGGTTGTCACACATAACTGCAGGGATTCCGGGAGGCCTCTTGGTTAACAAATGCTGGTGACACAGCTGATAAGGAACCTGGCACATGACTCAGAATCATGTTCAGGTGTCAAATTACTGGACAAAGTCCATATAGACAATAATAACTGTCTCATATTGCTTCCCCTGTCTCAAGGTAATCTTAATTGTGTTAACATGCTGGTGCTGTTAACAAAATCAGGTAGTCTGTTCCCAGTGCTGTTTAACTTAACTGTCTTTAATTGTTCTATCATACTTGTGGAATTCTGTTAATGTTAATAGATGTGGATTTGCTTTGGCAACAGTGGCTCTCATACAATCATACTGATGGTTTCAGTCACAGGTCAGGTCCATTTGGGTGGGGGTGGGGGGGTTGGAATGTACAAGCCAAGGCATAATTTCATGGGGCGATTTTCTTCAGACATTGCTTAGGTCCAGTGTAAACTCCCAAATAAAGTTCAAGCAGGCAGTCTCTTCTCCATAGGGAGTGTTGTAGCCTGATATTAAAAAGTCCTCTGAGGGTACGAGAGCCAACATAAACAACACTGAGATTCCTTTGTGGGAAACTAGGTGCACAGTAGAACCTGAACACCAAGTCAGTCTGGAGATGTAAGACAGAGAGAAGAATGTGGGACAAACATGTGGGAGCAACAACAGAAAGGTTCAGTGGTCAAGACTGGTGGTCTGCATCGCCTGGACAGCAGTACAATTGAACGCACGTCCCCCATCCATAAATTGTGTTAAGTAACACTTGTTTCTGTTGTAGCCTTGAGCAAGGGTTCGACTCCTTGTGACTTACAATCCCTGTGAATATACATCTGCGTGAATTCAAACCTATAAAAGTGTCGGGCAAGTAATTAGTGAACTTAACCTAGATGAATCCATGTCAGGAAACCAAGCAAAGCACATCAGTAAAAATAGTGAACAACCATTTTACAAGCAGGAAAAGAAGTCATTTCGTATTTGGAGAATGCTCTGCAATGAGATTAATAAATTAAAGCATAGCACTGCAGCAATACTGTATTGTAAAAAGTGGCACGTCCAATCCCAGTGACCTTAGCTGGTCATGTCATTTAGTTTACTTTTTAAAGGAAACCTTCTCTCTAATAAGGAACTAGCAATGGGATAGTGATGCAGTCAGCTTTAATGGGCTCTCAATCTGTTTCCAATTATCTTGTGTAGAGATTCTTCTTCCAGGTCAAAGGTCAGCTAGGGAACAAACAAAGACTGATCTAGTGGAAACAGCAAAGTATCTTGCAGGACATAAACACTGGAATGCTGGACACTCAATCGTCAAGTGTACGACACAGTACTCATCCTTCAGAAAGTTCTGGGAATGACACAATAGAGCATAAATAACCATTTACAGTTGCACTGAAATATATTTCAAGACCGATTCCTGAACTACACTGACCACACTGGTGATCTCACCCAGAAATGCACACTTTTTGTGGTCTTATTTTGAAAGAAAAATGGTCTGCTCCTCCTACAAAATATCACGCACTGATCACATAGACAGCTGGCCCAAGTTGCCTGGGACTGTTTTGTCATGAAGGCCACAGAACAACGATGCTGCAGCTTTATTCAACTTGGACCATTTTTTATTTTCCAAAATAAGTTAACATCTATCATGTTCAAGTGCCTTTATGCCACATATAAAAACAAATCAAAAGCCACACTTAAACCTAGTTAGCTAAATTATCCTGTTTATGATTTGTGTCTTGAGCTTTGTGTTATATTTTATCTAGACAGAAAATATGAAAATATGTTAAATCTCTTTCTGTTGTTCAAAGCAAAGCTTTCCTTACAAACTTCTTTATCAATAAAATTTTACACAAAAACACAGAGTCTCGATTCTTTGGGAAACAGCTCCCCTTAGACTGTATTATAACCTGCAGTGAAATACAAGAGGACAAACTACTCCACAGTAAGAATTAGTGAAAAGCCATAAGACATAAAGTAACAGTATAATAAATATGTAATACGTAAGTAACTGCAACATATTTCCAGGCAAATGCATAGTGCATTAGTAAGGGGCAAATGTTTCATTGTTTCATAGTTTGTAGTTGATTTCAGGCCACACCTGTTTGAGATACAGTTGTCGCTGTTTATATTCTTGTGATAAATTAAGTTGGCATTGCATTTTAGTCTTAAATCTACTGTGTTGCTTATCTGTAACAGAAGCACAGCAGAATATAAGAATCGCTGACTCTAACAGCCGTGACTCTACCTTATGGGTTTTGTTGTCAGGGTTTGTTGTTATTCTAGAAATAGCTGTGCTACTTTAGCTAACAAAAACTATGTGTGATTGGTAGCTACGCATCTGTATTTTTACTCCTGGCACCCTTCGGTACACTTGTCCCAGAGCTGTAGTTCAGCAGATGCTGTAGCAAACTCTGTCCCCCTGAATTCTGACCAAAACAATAACCAGGCTATTAATGGCTGTGGATGGTCTGGCAGGGAGCTTGGAAGGAGCAAAGACCTGACTGACTGTGGGTCCCTGAGGAACATCTCGGGAAACACTGACCTATTGGAGCAATTTCAGCAGAAACCTGTTTACTCAGACAGACATTTTACACCCCCGTGGTTTGATGTGGGGCAGATATGTTTGAGTCAGACAAGAGATAAGGTGGCCCACCTTGGTTCTGTGAAACACCACTCTGTCATGCAGATGGGGGCAGCGACTTTAAGTCTTTCCCGTCTTGACTGCGTCATATTTGCATTGAGCAGTGATCTTAACTTGTGAAGTCAACACCGGACGCAGAACAGCCAGGTGCCTTGACAAAATTCCGAGAGGTTTTCCAAGAAAGCAATTTTCTGGAAAGCACTTGTGCACGCTTGTAGTGTTTATTTTTCTGTAGTGTTTGTGTTTCAGGACCATTGCTGCCACGCCGATGAATGCAGACAAAACAGACCAGGGTCTTTGTGTACTTGGGTCAGCCTGCAGTAATATTTTTCCCCTCAATTTCTGTACTTACATAACTACACAGATCATCATTGTTTGTGTCCCATCAGAGAGAAACTAGGCTAAAATATTGTTATTGTTCTTATTTATTTCCCTGACAGAATGACTTACCCACGGGTAAATGTACTCTGCTCAGTACTGGGCTGAGGAGTATGAATATCTGTAAATCCTCTCAGTAGCATGACCAAGAGAACATGCTGTGTATTTCCCAGTTATAAATCACTGATCACCAGGGATGCTATATGACTTTTATTACACCCGCAGTGAAACTACTTTCCAGGCCGCTGACACACTGATGACGCCTTCTTGCACCCCATATTGACAACCTTGAAATTAATCTTCTGGTTCATGGCCAGACGTGGTATCACTTTATATACCATATTAACCACTTCCTTTGCTGAACAACTGTTGTAGGAATGTTTGCCTGATTCTGCTGTGACCTGCAAATTTTGCTGAAGTGTATGTTAAAAAGATGTTTTTATTAAAAAACCTGTTTTGTTGTTTTTATTTTGAATCCCAAGACATCATAAGGCACCATACCTTTTGTTTTGTTTGAGAGACAGCTGAACCACTCTGAACCAGTCCCATTCACCGTGAGTCAATTAACAAGGAGTTTTGAGTCTCTGACAAACGTTCCCAGACATGCTGATCTTCCATGCTGCACAGTTCTATCTGAACTGAGTGTAATTGGGCCATAAGTCCCAACAAAGATAACGGCTGTATTCTAATCTGCAGAAGAATGTGAAAAGCTACAGTATGTAATTATCCTGATACATTAAAGGGAACAAAACTTCAGACTGTTTTTAATAGATCAGAATCATGCACAGGGATACAACGAATGGGATCATTTTGTTTGTTTTGTTTTCTTTGCTTTATAAATTCTCTAACAGCTGGGCATTTTCTTTCCTGGCAAGACACCAAAAAGCACCAGCTGTGTGACCTGCCCCTAAAAATGTCCATTTGATGAAAAATAAATACGTGTCACTTTTTTTTGTTAAATGCACCATGAAATGAAAGTACTGAGGGGTTGAATCCCTTTGTGAATCGTTCTGGGTAGTTCTGCTGTTACTGTTACGTTACATTGACCCAGTCTGGGTCCAAATTTCAGCTACTTTTCGAGATCTGACATGAGTCATATTTCTAGTACAGCTAGTTAAATTCGGGCATGTACAACTGGAGGTCTTTACAAGCAAGTCATTAGCTAAAGCAAACTCTTTTTTTCTTATTCTAAATAAACATGATGCCAATAAAATATGGGAAAAAAAAATATTCACACTAAGTTACAAAATGATGCAGAAGTTCAGTACAAGAATAATTTCCCAGTTGTTTTTCCATTTGTCCCAATATTGCTAATACCTACTAATATGGCAATATGCTGCTAAGGATTAGACACATTTGAATCTAATTTACTATAGGATTACTGGACCAGCAATAATAATTCTCCTTCTCCAAACACCATTTTGGTCAAATTCCAAGGACAGTTATGCTCCCTGCTGCCTGGACCTTGAACACAGGAAGGTGATGCGGCATAGGGGAGTGGAGTAGGATCAGATCCACATGCATGTCTGCGGATGCATTGCTGCTTACGGCGCCCATTATCCTCCGGCTGACTCTCACTGCAGATTCGGCTGCTCCGATGCTGTTCGGATGGGCACTAGTGGCTGTGCCAGTCTGCCATCTACCCCCCACTGACACCTGAATGGACAGGGGATTGTTTTAGGGCCTTTGAGTAACAGCGGCCCTTGGATTTGTGTGTGTGTGTGTGTGAGAGAGAGATGGACTGGCATCCTATTCAGGGTGCTCCCTGGCATTATGCCTCAAATACCCGGCACACCCCCCCCACCAAAACCATGTATTACATTAGTGGATGAATGGAAGATGAGTGGATGGATTTCATACAGTAAAACCGGGCACATTTCCGTCATGCGTATTTAAAAATAAAACCTGGTGCTCATTTATGATCGTCTGTCTAAGATAAGCTAACATGTTTATTTGCTGTGTGAGTCTGGGTTAGTAAAACACATTCGTAAGCATGTACGCTAGGAAGACACATTGAGCACCAAAGTAATATCTGAAGGACAGTCTCACCTGATAACTCGCCTGGTAGCTTATATAACACACAATCATCAATTTTCTTTTTTCGATTTAGTGCCTCTACCATGTGTAAGGGCCGTAGGTCAGTATTTCTCAACCTGGTATTTCTCCTCTGGACCCCCAGACGGTCCAAGTTTTTGCTTGCTCCCAGGTCCCTGGCAAAAACATGGAGTCTAGTGGGGTCCCAAGGGAAGGATTTGAGAGACACTGACCTGGGGGAAAGTTCAAAAGCATTAGTGGAGAAAGACAGTGGCAATAATAGCATTTTTATTGAGCACCCAGCATGATTCAGTTCCCAGTTCTCAAGGCGTGTTCCTCCTAAGTCTGGCATCTTGGATTTCGCACCACATTTAGTCATTATCCCGGCTCTTACTATAACACATGCTCCTGGGGGATTTTGTGCTAGAGATTCTTTTACCCTGGTAAATTCCTCTGTTTGCCACACTTTGGCAGCAAGATTGCCCTTTTTTCCCTCAGTTTTTCTTTTCATACTTTTTGCATATGGGCTCAAAAGAATAAAGTGGCTCCAGGTTTCTGAAGATGTGTGAACTTCCAAGCACTTCCCGACATCAGAGTAAAGCCTATCAGCGCGAGCATGGCAGGGCGCCGTAGGTGGGTCATAGGGGCCCACGTCCTGCGGGTGAGCTGCCCTCCGCTGTACATTCCCCTGCAAGCGCAGGCAACAGTCATCGGCAGCTCAACTCGCCGGAAACCACGCTGGGAATAATACAGGCAGGAACCATGGATTTAAGAGCACTAATCACCACATGGATTTAAGAACATTAGTCATCAAACACATTACTCTGCAAAATAAACTACTCATTCGTTCATCACTTATTCCTGCAACTATGGTGCAATTTTTGAGAGGGAAATACAAACACAAACAAAACCACAAAATAGCATCTCTCAAAACAACCTCAGTTTAGATACAAAATATAGATACAAAAAACTGAAGCATGATGACTTTACAAAAAAATTTAAATTGCCCAAAGCAATTGCATAATTATTCTTTAAATTAAAATCATGGTCATTTGTTGCTTTGTCATATCTGGGAAAGTTCACCGTGTGACATTCCAATATTGTTAAGTAAAATGGCAAATATGCTGAAATGTTTACTGTGCTAGAAGCATTAATTAATAAAATTGTGGCCAACGATTGATTTGATAAGATTTACGTTAGAACCTTTGATGATACTTTAGTGTTCAAAATTCTTTACGTTTTACTTCAACAATGATTATGCAATCATCCTAGTAGTGAGTAATTAGAGATAAACATATGGGAAAATACACTTGAATAACATTAGAAAATCGCATTCGCGCAAAGGTCAAAAGGGTGACAAAGGGAGAAATATATCAGATATTTTCATGCTCAGTAGAACGCAAAATACAAGACACTTAGCAAATATCACAGAACTGCAACAGAGGAAAACGGTTTCTGGCAAGCTACAGAACACATTTACGGAAAGTTGAAATGAATGTAGATTGAAGGGAAAACAAATAAAGACAGGATAATTTTATAATAATTGGCCCACGTTTCTGTGTAGCGTGGGAAGGCTGGAGAATCTCAGGCCCCCTTCGGCGTGGATGTCTCCTTCCTCTCCAAATGAACCCACCACTCATGATAACGCCTCGGGCTTTTTGAGTCTGCTCTCTGTCCCGGTGTCATGAATCTAGCACATTGAGATTCCTGGCTTGAAGCCCAGTTCATTCCAACATGTCAGTCCCTTCCTCAGACTGACATCAGGTGCTTCAGATCCTGCAATGCATCACCGTCAGGTTTGTTTACTGCTCTGGTCTTTAATCACATTTGGTATTAATGGATCAACCCAATACGAAGCAGTCCAGTTCACGTTTTTTTTTTTGTTAATTAATTAAAATGCCCGTTTATGTGTCTGAGATTTTGCGAAACTATATACGCAGCACAAATTTCAGTTTAATTAGTGCTACCAGGTTATCTCCAGAGAATCATCCATCAATGTCTTAATTGCTATTGCTGGTAATCCTAAGAGCCTCAGTATAGTGGCTGAGTGGGCAAGCTACTTTGCCTTTGACGAGAAGATGCCTGGCCGCGGCAGGACAGTGACATATTTGTGGGACCTTGAACAAGGCCCTTAACTCCCATCTGCCTGGGTGCTGTAAGGTGGCTGCCTCCTCACTGTGACCCCCAAGCTTGCTCTCACCTGTATAGAGAGCAAGATGGGGCAAAGTGAAAAAATAAAATTTTCCCCAATGGGAATTTAAAAAGTATCACTATTGCTATACTATATTTAGACATTCTTATAATTATAGCTAGCAGGTATTTCTCAGAGTCCCAGCTATTAGAAACTCATATAATTACAGGTAGCAGGTATTTCCCAGAGCCCCAGCTCTTAGACACTCATACTTATAGCTAGCAGGTATTTCTCAGAGTCCCAGTTGTTACACACACTCATAATTACAACTAGCAAGTACTTCTCAGAGCCCCAGCTGTTAGACACTCTCATAATTACAGCTAGCAGGTATTTCTCAGAGCCTCAGCTATTAGACACTCTCATAATAATCATTAGCAGGTATATTTAGTCATTTTATTCTGGCTTTATTTAGGCCATAAAACACAAATATCATAATACCTACTCAAAATCTAGAGCCGATTCCCTTGGATTAGGCTTTGCTCTGTCACGGCATGCTGTCTTCTTTTCCCACTGAGGTACACCCAGATCCTGGCTCCTATGTTACTATGGTTACTCAAATAAGTCATATCTCAAAGTTCCTGAAAACGGGCACACCTTGTTCTCTACCTTTGTTGTGCATGAGTTGGCCCACTAGACAAATGGAATGAAAACATTATTTGCCACTTTTCACAAGGCCGAAACGAGATGTCGGGAAGATTAAGCCCTTTTTATCTGCTATCAGAATTCTAACTGTTCAAAGAAGAATTCTACTAGGACAGTCACCTTACGACCCATAACATCCAGAGACTTTTTTTTGTCCTTGTTTTTCTTGTAATTATAACCAGGATTGTTCTCCATGGTTTGTTTGCATTAAGTCCACCTTGGAAAATAAAGCATTTTTAATGAAGAAAACACTTTAGTAGTTTTAAATGTACCTTTAATAACTAAAACTGCAGAAGAAGAGAAACAAGCATGTAAATGATCACATTATTCATGGAAAAAGCGTAGCCAAAATCCAAATGCTGCTGCAAGTCACAAACTTGATACTTTCAAGTTTTTACATTACATTTTAATGATTCATATGAAGAGAATGCCACTATTAGCTTTTGGATCTCTGTGTTATGTTACTGAATAACAATTTCTAAAGTGATCTCCTGGAACTGATGGTGGAGCTTTCCTGCAAGTTCTTACACGACTTGTAGGTTGTAAGATGCAGAACGCGGCTGAGAAGAAATCGTGTCGCTCCGATAATCCCTAAATACTTCCTAAATTGACTAAGCACTGTGAAAAAATCCACCCTCACAAAAAAACATATGATAGGCCTCCGTGATTTTTCTTTAATCTGAAAAATTAATTTTTATTCAAATAAATATGGACGCCTTTTGCAGTGCTATAGCATAATGCAATTTTGGGTATCATAATAATTAAACTGTCTTAAAAAGAGGAAACAGAACTCTCCAGTGCACAGAACTGGTATATAAGGAACTATACATGCTGTTTTAGATACAGTGGTACGTCGGTTCTCGAACTTAATCCGTTCTGTACTCCGGATCAAATCCTAAAAAGTTCGAGTTCTAATCGAATTTTTCCCATAAGAAATAACGGAAAACCATTTAATTGGTTCCCAACCCCCCCAAAATTACACCTATATATGTTTTTTTTTTTTTTTTTAGCATTTAAACACAAAATGAATATGATAAAACAAGAAGAGAATTTTTTTCTTAATGGCTTCCAAAACCATAAAGATCTTATCCCAAAGTTACCCCTGTCCTGCCCCGATCGTCCGCTCCTTCCGTGTGCCACGCCCCCTCGTTAACCTCGTGTGGGATCCCCAT
>JAODLC010000874.1:0-15068 GCA_026781145.1 Hippopotamyrus pictus | reverse complement strand
GTGATCCCCTACACGTAAACCTTGGTCATAAGCTGCAGTATGAATAAAACTAAATATAAATATCAGCTGGATGTGACGGCTAACAGAACATGATGTAGCATGTGCGTGCTGTTTGGTTTGCTGAATACACACACTGATAAGTCTGGACAGGAGCCAGTGTTTGGGCAGCCAAAAGACACTTCACATGCCTGATTTCTCCTTAAAGCTTAAGCCATTGCTATTGCATTATCCCACAGACAGACATTATAGTGCTTGCATAGGTTTAGGAAGAGATTAAAACAGGCTGATTTGGAAATACTTTGCTTGAATCTTTGCTTTGAGTAGAAACAATGTTTCATGTAAATAGATTTAAATTTTATACAGACAATGACCTCAGTGTCCCTAGATCTGTTTCTAGAAAATGTTATTACTTTCATGCCTTGCCCCTCTCACCCTCTCCCTAATGTGACTCTGAGGCAAACCTGTTTCTTGTTTCGTCCTACCTCTTGTTTCAGCGCTCATGTTAATCACTCCAGCTGCTCCTCATTCGCTCCCTCAATGCATCCTGCATCCCTCAGTGGTGTTATAAGGTGCCTCACATCATGTGCTCCCCAGTCCAGTCATTGATGTTGCTTCTTGTGTGTGCACGCCCCCTACATTTTATCCTGTGCTTCAACCCTGCCCAATCTGCATCTTCCTGTTTTGATCCCTCATGGTCCTTTGAGTTTGCCCTGCTTCTGTTTTGTTTTTCCCAGTAAAACCCTTTTTTGTTCCCCACTATGCCCGTCCTCACCTCCTTCCTCAGCCGGGTGTGGCAATTACTTATATTTTACATTATTAATTAAATTAACTAATTTTATTTTACACATTTAACACTGGGGTTCAAATTCACTTCCTGCAACTATTTGCTCTTCATCAGAGAGCAATGGGAAGACGTGCAAAAGGAATTTGGACATATCATTTAACTTACTTCTACATTTTGGATGCGTTCAGCCCCTCATTACATTTTCATTGATGTTCCCACACATTCTCTGTTCTCTGTGGTAGAACTCTTTCATTTATAATGTGCTTGGCGACGGAGCTAATGAAGTGTAATTCAAAAACAGCTTCAAAACATTTCAGACTTTAATGTACTGTAATATAACAAAGGGGATAGGCACAGTAGGCGAGAGTGATGAGGAAAATTCAGTTAGAAAGATGACTGATAAATTGCTTGAATATATTTATGGTTCACATGGCTAATTCAGTCAGATGATGTTGAATATGCCAGCTTAGTCAAGAACATATCTAATTTTGCATCAAGCAGTGCAACAACCCCTCTTTGTACAGGGTTATCTGATATTTCCTGCCTAAGAAATACTTACTTGATCCACTCATGTGATTAGTATAATTTGGCATTCAGTCCTTAAAGAGTTTATAGTGCATGTTGCTTGTCATGAGATAATCAGTCTGCTCTCAGAAAACTTTCGGTTATATATGTAGTCTTCTGAATGGGCTGTGCGCTGTTACAACTAAAGTCAATCTATAATCATGACAAATGATGCTTTGAATTTGCACCATGAAACTCAAAATTCCTAAGAAAGCGGAGCAGTGTTCAGATCGCTAACTTTGTTATAGTCGTCCACTGGGTTTTGTGTTGACTGATTGACTTTCTCATGTTTCCATGTTGTGCTTCTTCAAAAGCAGAGTTTTCTCGCATGTGTCCTGTAATTCAATCACACATATTTACTATAATGCGTCCAGGATACAACCAGATCGATCATACTGTAGGTCCACTAAAACCAAGGACAAACATTAAACATTCCCATGCTGTTGGATCTGCTGTGTCTAATTTACAGAAATCTTGTTGGCTGGAAATACATGCAGCAGGATTTGACCAGCTTAACCTTTGGGCAACATATCAAGCAGGAGCTGGCTAGACTTCCCCAAAACCGGCTCAAGACAAACATCCCCAACAGGAAACTCAATCGCTCAATCACTTGATTATTACATTAGCAGAACAGTAAAAACCAATATAAATTGATGTTACAATATCATTACTGATAGCATAACAGGTTATACCAATGGCTGCATGGTACCTGGGCTATTCAGAACCTTACATCACAAGATGGATGTGAGAAGTACGACCTTGATTTGTTCTGTGTGTGGAATTAAAATCATGTCTTTTCCTCCCAAATGCCCACATTTACCCCAATGGCTTTAAAAATTCCCTATCAGAAATAAACCTTAACATCATGCTAGTTTTTCAGGATTTTTAGGGGATCCCCAAAGAGCTATTGGTCACTACAAATGGTGGTTGTGAAGCATGTCATTTGTATCGGCTTTGATCAGTTACAGCAGAACCGGACTACTGTAAAAACACATTTTGGCAGTAGTACTGTATACTCATTCTGAAGAGCATACAGTTTCCCATGTACTCGTTCATCAGGAGTATTGGGTTGGAATGATTTCATTTCCTTGGAAAGGGACCTAGAAATGTAAGCATTCTGACAGCCTTAAAATATTTTGTCGTTGTTTTAGCCAGTCAGTCCTGAGCCAAGCCTTATTTGCTGCTCAGCATCTCACTGCTCAGCATCGCATTTTCTCAGCGGTACGGAGCTGGGATACAGTGACGGCATCATCCTGGATGCCAGAAGAAGGAAGAAGAAGAAGAAGCAATGACATGCCTGCTTCCGACCAATGAAAGCTTCCACCGAACAGCAGTCTGTGCTGCTGAACATTGCGTTTTAACTGGAGATATGCATTCTTCCCAAAAACAGTTTCCTTAAATCAGCCTAAAGGTTGAAGGATTTTAAAATACAAATTAAAAAACCTGATGGTGGTGAATAAAACTCCACGTCATTCACCTGAAGCGATGCCTGTGATTTTCTAGATATTGCACTTGCATCTCCATCCACGAAATGCCACTGCACATTCATTAAAGAGAAATTCTATTGTTTCACTGCTAAAACAACTGATCAATACCCATTAACAGCTCTCCCAGAGCTGCCACTTTCAGAACACACCCCCTCAGACTCCTTAAGCATGGTCACACTTTGAGACTGAAGCCTGGTCTTTGATCCCTAAGCCTCAGAGCACGGCCTCCTCACGGCACAGATTCATCCATTTATCTTGGCCGAGGGAACTAAATTAGCATTGGGGTCAGTTAGCTTGGCAGAGGACATTGGGGACACTTAAGTTACTTTTGGTTTTTATTTATCTTACCTATGTTTAGTTGTTTGGGGCCCATTGGCACTTGTTTTGGAGATTAAATGGACAATAAAGCACATGCATCCTATCCTGTCTTGTGAGCCCTCAAGTCTGCCCGTCAAGCCACGAGGCAGCGCACAACAGATATTTTATCTGTGTGTGTTTCTGTTACCATCCATCCATCCATCCATCCACTCATTTCCACCCACTTATCTTGGTTATGGTCACGGAGGACCTGGAGCCTGTCTGTGGCAGTGTAGGGCTGGGGTACACCCAACACGGAATGTTAGAAATTCAGTACTTTGTACTGTTATACATCTGTTTTTTTAATATTCTCAATTAGTTTAAATTATATTTATATGTTAACTGACTTATCTACATAATATTTCAGATATAATAGTTTATTTCAAACAATTAACTTTCAATCATTTAAAATTATAGCATAAGACATTAGACTTGACACTGAGATGCAACATTGGAAATAATAAATTATTATGTTAGTGTGCCCTCTAGTGGAAAATTGTTCATGTTGTTCTCCCTGATTTCCTTTAGAAAGTTTACATAGTCCAAAAGACGTGATGAAGTGATTTGGTGTTTAATTGCCCATAGTGTGCATGCCCCGAAATGGATTGACATCCCGTCCAGCGTGTCCCCTGCGTTGTCTTGGGCCCAACATTCCTGCTAACCTTATTAGTTTGTATTATTTGTAAAATGAATTTATAGTCAAGACCTTTGTGCCTAGTGTTAATATGTGTCCTAAACTGTGAAGAGAAATGATTTAAGTCCATGAACTTGCATTTTTTTGGAGGGAAAAAAGTAAAAAAAAAATATCATTGCAAAATTTTAGAACCCGGAGAGCATCACAAGCCTTATTCTACATGTGGGTTTGAAGGTGTTACATCCCTGGGATAGTATAGTGGGAGGCTGGATAACTGCTCTGTCATTTTTAAGTGTCTGTTTTTCTTCTCTCTTTCCAGATCCTGTGCCATTTCCCAGCATCTTGATTTGGTAATAGGCTGGAGTTACTCTTTAATTTATAAAAGGGATCACACCACAGGGCAAGGGATCCGGGACTTGAAACATACAGAAGTTTCATACTGGGAGCTGAACTAGCACCTTCCCCACCTGTACAACTGCATGGGTGTTCCAGGCTATTCCAGCAGCACCTGTGCATGTGAAAGGGAGTTCAAAAGCTGCCCAGGTCAGGTCAGGTCAGGTCAGGTTGGTGATCATGCACCGGGACAATGTACTGCCACACTCAGCGAACGATGAAACACCTCAGGACCCTAGTAGGCGACCCCCCCCCCCCCCCGGCCGACACACGTTTCAGTCCCACCCTCTGGAAATGGCTTTCTATCTGCCGCAGCCAGGTGTTATGAGGGCGTCCCCTCGGCCTGGGCCAGTCGCTCGGCTCCTCAGCAATGAGGATCCTGTGAGGCAGATCACCCTCAGGGAAACACGCTGTGTTCATGTAAAGCTAACTGTGCTGTTGATTCCATTAACTTACAGCTGCTAACAGCTTCTCTGTAAATGACAGCAATGCCTGCTGTCTACTTCCTGAAACTGATGAACACTCTGCCAGGGACCTAACCTCCTCCCTGCAGTCTAATTCAGAGTTACTGACGGTCAGGTCCATGTGTTTTGTTTGTGTAATATGTTAATCATGTTCAAATTTAAGTATAAAAGGTTACTATTCTGAAGGAATAGACTGCATTCTCTCAGGTTTGGACATTGTTGCAGTTTTGATATACATTGTGCCTGGTGTGAACACAGAGATACCTGCTTATTGCCTGCTGGTAAATTTTAATCTGGGCAGCCAACATGTTATAATGCTAAAAAGTAACTCCAGGACAAACCAAAGCACGTTTTCATATGAATGTCATTTAGTGGTGCAGAATGAATGAAGTGAACCTACTCTAATACAGCAGCACTTCAAATAAAGGAATAATTTTACTTTTGCTTTCACTCTCACATTTCAGCTTGAATACATTCATTTTGTCAATGGTAGATGCCTGTTTTTGATTATATTATTAGAGGGTTTAACAGGCCACATTTTCCCATCTTCAACCATGTGGTTTTTTTCTTTTGGAATTTATTATTTGAATGTATAATATGCAGACGATTTTCAAGTTTTACACAGTAACAGACTGTCAGGTAACACAAACCCCTTTCATATTGAATCATACACAGTTTTGCTATTAGCAGTAATTTGCTTACAGCCCAAAAAACACTTATCACAACTTAAGTCAAATTAATATACCTAGTTATTTGCTTTAAATGTGGTGGTCTAGAGATCTAAATATGGTTTTAGCAAACGTTGTAATTCACTTATAAAATGTTAAACCATTGCATCCATTTCATTGGTCATTACTCACCCAGTGATAAAAATACTATCGCATACACCACACCTGATCTAGAGCTGCACAATTCTGAGTTATTCTCATCAACAAACCATCCAGTTCTCACCAGCCTTGCTATGTATGGTTTTGCTATGACATTTCAAGGTAACTCCAAAATACATCAAAATCTCCCAAGTGGGGGCGCAATAACATAAAATAGCATTTAACTCGGAGACCATTGAACCTGAAAAGATTAAAATTTATGTGCATGTTTGTGGCCAGATGTATTCATCAAACATGACTGACAACGGCCAATCAAATGTGCTCATCAAACATGGCTGACAACGGACAATCAAATGTAATGCTAGTTAAACTGATTGGCCTATAGTTTGCTGGATTACTTCTATCCCATTTTTTGAATATGGGTGTTATATTAGCATGCTTCCAGTCTGAAGGTACCACACCCGCAGATAACGATTCCTGGAATATTAAAGTTAAAGGTTGGCTAATAATATCCCTCATCTCTGTTGGGCTTATGGTGGTGCTACAGCAGCCATAGTCCATAGCCCCTTATACAGTTATTATAAAGCCATACAAACACAAAATGCTTCCATACTTAATACACATACATTTACAGACATTGTAATGGAACATTTGATGTTAAATGCGGCCAAAGCGTCTATTAAGGGCATAATGCATGGACCCGGTTAATCACCACCTACGGCTATATTTAGACCTGATTTTTCTGAATAAAAAGAAAATAAGTGACTCAGGTTTCCATATTCTGCTGCAGTAAAACATTTATAATGATATATTCAAACCTGTCTTGAGTGAATTTAGAACTGATTGTTGTTTTATGTTTAAGCCAGACTACAGTGCTTACAAATGTTAAAAAATAGTTATGAAAATGCCTATTTTTTATGAACTTTTTATATTTTCAATATGTTCAATATTTTAATTAATAACCTGCCATATTTTACTCCAACCTACAAATGTTTGTAAATAATTATTGTTGGGTATTACAAAAATTGAGAGAATTTCTTTATTTAACAAAAGGAATATTTCAGTTGATAAAGAATGGGAAAATAAATGTTGCATTTAAAATAAAATTTTCATTTCATTTTTTTAAATACTGTCAGAAAATCAAATCATGAGCCCAGTATCATCAACCTAACCGAATAGTGTCAGGACTGGTCCCTGTCCTGCCCCTTCTGTATGTTGGTTCTCTGTTTGACCAGCAGGTGTCACTGGCCATCCCTTTCTTAGTTCACTTATTCTTATGTTCAATTGCATTGCCTAATGGTTATTGTCTCCAGTTCACTGTGTTTGTGTCTGTACCTGTGGTTGTTCAAGCATGGTTTGACTGGTTTCTTGCCTGTGTTCCCTATACAGTGGTACCTTGGTTCTCGAACTTAATCTGTTCTGGACTCTGGATTGAATCCTAAAAAGTCGAGTTCTGAAATAATGGAAAACCAATTAATTGGTTCCTGGCCCCCCAAATAACACCTAAATATGTTTTTTTTTTTTTTTTTTTTTTTTTTTTATAGCATTTAAACACAAAATGAACAGGATACAACAAGAAGAGCATTTTTTTTCTTAATCGCTTCCAAAACGATAAAGATCTTATCCCAACATTACCCTTGTCCTGCCCCTATCGTCCGCACCTTCCGTGTGCCACGCCCCCTCGTTAACCTCGTGTGGGATCCATATGTGATCAGCTGTTTCTGGTTGTTGTCATTAGTCCTCTGTATTAAGTCCGCGTTTCAGTTTGTTTCCCCAGTCCGGGCATTGGGTGTGTTCGACTTGCTTACAGCGCTGGCTTAAAGCAACACATTCTGATCCTGACCCAATGCATTACGATTAGATGCATTGCGACCTCACACCTGGCTGCACAAACTGGAACCGCTTCCGTGACAACACACCTTTGCCCTTATTGGCTGAAGAGTTTAGTTACACGCATGACGTTTGTATCCCAGGCAGTTCCGATGCATAATCTGCTATCAATATCACGTAAAGCAGTCAAAACTGGTTTTTAGTTGATTTACCTGGTAAAATAAAGTTTAAATAAATTACATAAATGCTCTAACAGTACACGTAAGCTAGTGATTTATTTATTGTTAGTTACTGCAATGTTGCGCTGCTTTATTTGGTTAATCGTCCAATCTGTGAAGAAGGCATTCAAGTAAGTATTGCATTGTAGTATGATTCATTTCCTGGCGTGTACAATTTATATTAGGTCAGCGTTCACGGTTCGACTTCTGATATTCAGATCGAGTTCTAGGTCAAACTGGTTTGTTTGACCTTCAAGAAATTCGAGTTCGAGAACCGAGGTACCACTGTATTTATAAAGATATGAGCTTCTTTCCCCACACCGTTATGCAATGCATTGTGGGGATTTTCTCCTTTCACTCCGTTTTGAGTCAGAATCTGAAAAATCTCCTTACAGGGTTTAGGTATTTCCACACCCCTATGTGTCTTCATCATTATTTCCTGTTTTTTTGGGTCCAGTTACTTCCCAGTGCCTTTATAATAGGGCTGCCAATCATTTCTCTTGTTGGTCGAACCTTTCTGGAAAACATAACTGAGGCAATATTTTCCTTCTTATCTTTATTGCAAGAAGCCCAAGGACACTGCAATGGGAAAGCAAAACTGTTCCCAGGTATCATTGTTAAACAGTACAGTACCAAGTCTTGGCGGTTTCAGCTGGCCACGTTGCTTAGCTACAGTGCTGATTTCTTGCCCTTCAATATAGTGATAAGCTGCAGAGCTAATTAAGGTGGATATTCATAGAATCAAGGTTAAAATGAGATACATATACAGAAACTTCGAGGCTAACATTAGGTGCAGATACAAGCTTATTTTGATTAGTTGGGCAGCAGTAATTAGTCTACATTCTCTATGGTTTACAAGATCATACTTTCTGTGGTTTACATTAACTTCTTCTGGTAATATCTTCTTAATAATATCGTAATGATTACATTCTCTATGTGTTATACAGTGCTAAGTAATATTCCATATGGGCTAAATGTGTAACTAATTTACAATTACAATAAATTACACATTCATATACACTGCAAAAGTTTTTTATGTCTTAAAACTTATTTGTTAAATAGCATTTATTACTTCTTTGAAACATATTTACCTATTTGCACCTGGTGTTCATGATAATGGGGATGTGTATGGGGATGGATGACCTGCTTATTGTGGTTGTCAAGGAACACCATATAAGCCCCCCCCCCATTTATGACATCACAACCCACTAAGCTCCACCTATACTGCCAATTAATATTTTTTTTCTCCAAAGTCTTAAGACAGACGGAAACCTGCAAACACTGTATCATTATCCTCAGCGGCATACATGTTCCTGCCATAGATTTTGACATACACCTCGTCAGCCTTAGTCAGCTGCATTACAGTGCCACATGTCACTGTTGTATATCCTGTATCATGAAAAGATGAGACCAGTTTCTCCGTGTTCTTGAAGATGCCATACTGTGATTTATTATATTCTGCTGCATGCACTGTAATGTAGTAAAATCCAGGCTCTGGGCAGGTGAAGATGCCAGTCTCAGGGCTGTAACCTTCTCCCTCGTTGGTGAGCACTGTGGTGAACTTTATGGGCTGATCGTCACTGGGACATGATTCGCAGAGCTGGAGTTTGGCACTGAAGGCTATGGTCCTGCCTACATGAAATACAAGCAAAAACACACCATTCAAAATATTAAAAATATAAAATAAATGAAACGTAATGATATTCAATAACTACAGGTTTTTTACAAACACAATATATGTTACATAAATTTTAATGTTTTGGAGTAAAGCTGGAATGAAAATTATATATGCAAAACTTTTGCATTCAAATGTACAGTATATCAAACCTTTGGTATGAATCGTCACATCTTTACTGGGCTCACTGACTCCACCAGCACTGACTGCCCTGTACCTAAGAAGGTACACAGTGTCTGGCTGCAGCCCTGAAATGATCCAGTTCTCTTGATTTTCTTGTGTGTCTATAATCCTCCAGTCTTGCCCTCCGTTTTTCTCCTTGATCTCTACTCTGAAACGCATTGGCTTTGAGGCTGGAGATGCCTGCAGTTTCAGGGTTATACTGCTGGTCCCTATGTCAAGTATTACAGGTGCAGCTGGTTTTAATATGGGTTTGTACTGGCTATCCACCAGCTTCCCTTCTCGATGGAGATAAATGGAGGCCCCAGGGTGACTAGGGTCAGAGATGTAGGTGATGACAAATTTGCTTTTCTCTTCTTTTTTGTTGGTATTTGAAAATTGTTTAAAAAGTTCATAGTTTTCTCTCATGGTCTGTGATCTATCAGGTCTCAAAAACCAAGGTGTTGACTCCTCATCCTCAACAAATTTCTTTTTATTCATAAACTCCTTAAAATTGACACATTTTGTAAGATACGGCTCTTCATACTTCAGGGAAGTGAAGACAAATGCAACGACTGACTCATTGTTTGGGCTGAAAATAAATCCATTGTATTGTGTGGGAGACACTACTTGGATATTTTTCTGATTTTCAAAGGTATCAATGTAAGATCTGAGTACCTCAAGTTCACTTCTCTTTTCTTCCAGCCATTTACTCATCATTCTTGTTGTAAAAGGTGATTTATAATGGGATTCCTTAATTAATACCAATTTATTTTCATCCATCTTTCCATTACGGATACTTGGTATGATCTCTGACACATTTTTCTGGACAGTTATCTGGTATTGCTTAAGCATGTCTTGAAATGTTTTCAGTTTGTCCTGTATATCAGTAGCTTGAATAGTCAAACTGATTTGCAGCAACTCATTAACTGTGGTGGTAGCACTCTGAAGGTCTTCCATAATGGTGTCCACCTCTATAATCAAGTTCTCGCTGATCTCCTGCACTAACCTGGCTGCCTTCTTATTAAAGTGCTTCAGAGGGTAAAGCCACACTGTCACTGGGACAGCCTTCTGTGCTCTATCTCCTAGAAGCTTTGGCAGGTCTTTATACACTTTCACTGCTTCCACATAAGTAGTTGGATTTTCTTTCAGTATGACATCACCATAGAAGGTGCACTGGATTTTCTCCACATTTTTCTTTTCCTCATCTGTCATTTTTACTTCTCCGCTGCCACTAATAGAAATGGTGGGAATTTTCTTGATCATGGCGTTCAGTTTGCCATGAATGTCCTGCTTATCTTCATTCTGGGAAACAGTTTGGTCAAAAACCATGAAGGCGTCAGCTCCATACAGCACTCCCGTGACCACATGAGTTGCTGTTCCTTGTTTAATCACATCTCCATACGTTACTTTATCAATATTCTTCATGTTGAGCTGCTTAAACACAGTCTTCTGGCTGTAATACATAGTCACTCTGCACTGACTTTCCATGGTCACTGTGTCTTTGAGATACTTTGCTGACCCTCCTACCTCAATCAGACCCCCCAAGAAGCTGGCCTTCAGGGAGGCGCTTATGTCCATCAGATTGGACTTCTTACTAAGAGAGTCAGAGGCAGTGATTTCAGATTTTGTTTGGTTCTGTTCATGCACACTCATGTTCTTCTCAATATCTTCAGCATCCCAAAATGTGACTCCTGGAGTAGTAGGGAAATATAGGGAAGGTGCTAATATGTATTTAAATTATTCCATTGTGTTGCATGATTTTATAATACATATTTTGCTGTATCAATCAAATGATAGTAAAAATGAATAATCCAACAATATTAATAAAAGGTGTTAAGAGGCAGGTTTAAATGTTCTGAATGTTTTTGTGCAGATTCTATCAGAAAAAAATAAATTGCAATTAAATTCTAACCCTTTTCCTGTACCTGCAATGAAGCCATCGTTACGGCAGTCATACAGCATTCCTGGGTGTAACGGTCTTCCAAGGGCTGCAATCTGAATAGCACTGGCGCTCATGATTGCTGGAATATAGAGAAAATGCACTTTAATTTATTATGCAAATATATATTTATACTAGAGCTTTAGCCCACTAAAAGCTAAAAACTTCTTTGCCCCCCAAATAAATGTACGTTAATTAGTCTAAATTATGTGTTACCATTGATTTTTATTGAAATCAACCCCTTAATGTAGGCTTAACTCCACTTAACATGAATCTCTACTGATGCTCCTATTATTAAACATCTGAAATTACCACACAGAAGGACACTGAAAGAAAAAGGGAAATCAAATTAAAAATACTTAATTCAATGTATACAGCACAGTCTGGCAAACAATCTGAATGTACATTCTCTATTTATAAAACTGATATTGGATTTTATGACCACAACACAACAAAACACCTCGGGATCCCGGATCACCTTCAGGGAAATGCACCACATGGCCATAGTGCCATAACTGATGCTAAGACAGAAAATTTATGACTGCAAAGAAAAGAGTAGCATCTGAACCAGAAATACTAATCAGGATACGCTGTGTTGAGACATTGCTGAGTAATACATGTACAGTATATGCCCAGTTGGTAGTTAATTAGGTTCACCTCCTGAACATACAGTTGTGTTCAAAATAATAGCAGTCCGACATCACTAACCCGATCAATCACTGTTTTTGGTAGAAATTATATTTCTACATGGCAAATAATTTACTAGTAGGTATAGTAAAGTAATGGAAAACCAACAGACCCAACAGTCATGACATGCATGCTGCCGATTATGTGTAACAGAATCATTACTTGAAAGGGGCGTGTTCAAAATAATAGCAGTGTGAAGTTCAATTAGTGAGGTCATTCATTATTGTGAAAAAGTAGGTGCCAATTATGGGCCTTATTTAAGGAAGGAAGGCAGCAAATGTACATGCTGGTTATAGTGCATTTCTCTCTGAAATTCTGAGTAAAATGTGTCATTCCAGACAATGTTCAGAAGAACAGTGTACCTTGATTAAAAAGTTGATTGGAAAGGGGAAAACATATAAAGAAGTGCAGAAAATGACAGGCTTCTCAGCTAAAATGATCACCAATGCTTTAAATGGCAACCAAAACCTAAAAGACGTGGAAGAAAATGAAAAACTACCATTGGAATGGATTGAAGAATAGCCAAGATGGCAAAGACTCAGCCAATGATCATCTCCAGGAAGATCAAAGAAGGTCTAAAGTTACTTGTGAGTACTGTTACAATCAGATGACGCCTATGTGAAGCCAAGCTATCTGCAAAAAGCCTCTGCAAAATCCCATTGCTGAAAAAAAGACACATGTTGAAGAGGTTTCAGTTTGACAAAAAACACACTGACGGGTCTAAAGCGAAACGCCACATTTTGTGGACTGATGGAAGCAAGATTAATTTGAATGCCTCAAAATACTTGAAGAGGTCATGTTGCCTTATGCTGAAGAGGAAATGCCCTTGAAATGGGTGTTTCAACAAGACAACGACCCCAAACACACCAGTAAATGAGGAACATCTTTGTTCCAGACCAACAAGATTGATGTTATGGAGTGGCCAGCCCAATTCCTGGACCTTAATCCAATAGAAAACTTGTGAGGTGACATCAAGAATGCTGTTCCTGAGGCAAAACCAAGAAATGTAGTCCAATCATTGTGGGCTGGAATACCTGCTTACAGGTGCCAGAAGTTGGTCGACTCCATATAACACAGATGTGCAGCATTTCTCGGAAACAGTTGTTATACAATTAAATATTAGTTCACTGATTCAAAGGAAAGCTAAATCTTAAAAAATTTTTCAGTTCATACGGTGAATCTTTGAGTTTGTAAAGAAGAATGTGGACACTGCTATTTTTTTGAACAGCCTAATATTTCCTTTCCTTCACTTTCTGTAAAGGAATAACACAAATGTGAGGAATTTCTCTTCTTGTTTTGATTTGGAATAGAATGTGTAGTGCTCCCAATTCATTTGCATGTATGGAAATAAAAACTATTATAAGGATTTTCAGCTTTATTCACTTTTTTATACGCATTGCTATTATTCTGAACACAACTGTAAACACAGTCTCTGAACTCTATTGTGTTATACTGACAGGTGTGTTTAGTATATTTTACCAGTTTATTAATATACTGTTTCAATAACTTGTCTTAAAGTGTAAACAAAACTTAAAAAAAAAAAAAAAAATAGAAAAATTAGAATTATTTTGAGGAAACTATTGAATTGCATCAACATGAAAACTGTTGAGTCAAAGATCATCCTTCTGTAGTTACAGGAGAGCAAGTTATTGCTGAGGAAGGTGTTAACAATGGTTTGTGCATCCACAGATATGCACATAGCAGTGGAACCTTCAGGTTACTGTTACTCATGGACATTTCATATAGATTTAAGTCAAATATGTGGGTACAAACAGTGTTATTTCTAATGTTACTTGATTTTGATTTAATTGTTGATGTACTATGTACTCAATACAGAATTCTTTGACAGTGAAAAGTTTCATGACTGTGTATGTAAGTGTTTTTTATGTAACAAATGCTATGATAGTATGTTAGTAAATCTCATTCTTATGCTTTTTTGTGCTCTTTAGAAATATACAGTCATGATACTTCATTCTGCAAACAAATTTATAGAGTTCTATTTCAAATACAGTGGATATAAAAAGCGTACACACCCCTGTTGAAATGCCATGTTTTTGTGATAAAAAAATTAGACTACAATAAATCATTCCAAAACTACAACAAGTACAGTGAACCTCGGAACTCGAACGCCTCTTAACTCAGCCAACTCAGACTTGTACTTTGACCAAAATCTTGGAACTCAACCAACCAACTTCTAAACTTGTACGGGTCGAGATGTGTTCATCTCCACCAATCCTAACCTTGAACGGGTCAGTCGTGAAAAATCTAATGGCAACTCGATCGAAGACTCAGAACACTACAAAACAAAACAGACCTGTTAAAACCTGTACAGATCAAGACACATCTCTAATGGGCTGACACAAAGGCAGACGGACCTACTGGGATGCTAATGCCTATGAATTGGTCTCAGTGTTGCGGTACCTCTCAAACAAGTTCGACGTGTGAAGACTGCGTTCCTGTGTTAAATGTGATTTTTTTTTTGTGCTTTATCTACAGTACAAACCAAAGAGGAAAGTAGTGAGAGTAACTGTATAACTTAAAAGGAAATGATAGCGAGACTTGAAGATGCTGCATGTGTTTCTGCTCTCGCTTCGGAGTGTGGAATTGTCATTTATTTCATGTTTAATGCTTTTGTATGTGTCCTTTTTATCATTAGTTTGGTAGGTATACAAGTTTAAATAGGCAATCATTTGGGGGTCTTGAATGGATTACATTCATTTACATTGTTTCTTATGGGGAAATTAGACTTGGACCTCGACCAAATCACAACCCGACCAGTTCTGTTAATGCTTTACCAGACAGCAAAATATTATGTTTTGTAATCAAAAAAAACACCTTAGACTTATCTCAATTTCTCCTAATGAATTTCACAGTCACCGTCTGTACTCCTTTGCAATGGCCCTGTAAGGCTGCAGGCCTTGCAGACCCCGTCGGTCTGAGCTCTGGCAAGCCTGTAATGCTCCACTCAGCGTCCTGAAGCAAAGGTCCACCGGCTCCGACAAGACTGGACCCAAATCACCTGATCACCACATCAAAAGGGACACCTC
>JAODLC010000872.1:0-15158 GCA_026781145.1 Hippopotamyrus pictus | reverse complement strand
ACTGAACAAGGCACAGGTGAGAACAATCAGGTAAAAACACGGGGTAACGAGGTGGGCGTGGCACACATGGGGATCGTGCGGAGCAGGGCGTGACAGGTCCATTTTGCCGAAATTTCATTGCAGCAACTCAAAATCGTACTCAGTAGTTTGTTTGGCCCCCACGTGCTTGTATGCATGCCTGACAATGTCAGGGTATCCTCCTAATGAGACGGATGGTGTCCTGGCCAATCTCCTCCCAGTTCTGGACCAGGGCATCACTGAGCTCCTGAGGTGCAACCTGGCGCCGTCAGATGGACTGAAACATAATGTCCCAGAGGTGTTCTGTTGGATTTACGTCAGAGGAGCGTGGGGGCCAGTCAATACTATTAGTTCCTTCATCCTACACACTTTAAAAAAAGACATAGTTTTAACTTAAAAAAGTTAGTGTCTGGGCTGCCTAACTATTTTCAGTTTACCAAATTTGAGATAATGAGTTGTGGTGATTTCTAAAGTATTTCAAACAAACACTCTTTCCAAGTTAAATGAACTAGATATTAATTCAAGTGCACTTAAATCCTTTTGTACTGATAACTTAAGAAAACAAGTGTAAGTGATTTTTAATGATTCAAAACAAACTTTCCACGTCAAGTAAACATGATATTAATTCAGGTGTATTTAAACCCTTTAGTTTTTATAACTTGATCTCAAATTTAGATAACCTGATGTTTCTAATTTGCAGGTTTCTAATTTTAAAGCTGAAAATACTTAAATCTCTAGTTCGGTATGCTCCAGTTCACATTATATTAGCAAACAAGTACACTGTATCAGACATATGGAATAAACAATGTGATGCCATTGAGCTTTTGTCAGTTTCAAGTTATTTTAAAGATAGTTGTGTTTTTTGTGAAAGGGTGCCAACAAATTTCCCCACATCTGTGCATCCTGTAATTCTGCAGCTGGGAGCTTAATGACTGCGGCTCCATCAGCGTGTGACCATCAGCTTACACTCTCTAATCTGTTTATCATGTTATTCTGACATCACCTGGGGCTGTTCTGTCCTGTCGCTTCACAGGGCTGCGGAAACAAGGGCCGAAAGCGGGCAATTCTGCTCCATGATGGCTTCGTGGGACTCGACGTTCCGCACAGACACAACCCCTCCCAGCTGCCACGACTTCCCAAGGGAACATCTCCCCCACTGTCCCACACCTCATGGCTATCAGTCTCAAACTCACAGAGGGCCATGTTTTGTCTGGTCAGGGGGTGGGTAGGTGGTGGGGGGGCAGAGAGCCATGGCTCCCAACACAATTAATGCTTAAGCCACTTTGAATAAAAAGCAAATTGCTTGATTTGGTGAGCCCTTAGCTAGAATATTTTGTCATTAGCTACTAGATATAGCTGGTATGCTAGCATATCAAAAAATGCTATATATAATACAATATTTGTTGTTCAGAAAAAACAATAAATATGACAATAAAATACATAGAACTTTTTTGATAATATACTCTTCCCCTTAATCATGTAATGGAAATATTAACTAGGCCCTACTGCCCAGCTGTCCCACCTATAATTTGCTGACCTATAATAGAGGGCATGCAGGTTTAGAAGATGGATGGATGGACATACAGCTAGTTGTTTGGGGGGCAGGTTGGACACAGAATGCTCATGTGATTCTTGCTTGTTTAGGATGACTGATGGCCTTGAGGTAGAAGCTGTTCCTCAAAGTCATAAATCATCATATTATAATAACAATGTGATGGACAGGCAGCCCCCAGGGTGTACCCCAGCCACGATCCCTATGCCACCCTGTGAGCCTGACTGGGATAAGCATATAGAGGTTTATATAATCAGTTTATCTCACTGTAAGGCTGATTAGGATATGACTGGGTGGGTCGAACTGAAATGAAGTGCCGATATATTAAGGTTCAGTTTGGCTTCAACAGAGACTATGGTAGAATCTGCAAAGTATAGCTTAGTTAGAAGGTTAGTATCCCTGACTCAGCTAAGTGGCTCCATGCCAGCCAAAAGGAAACATGTACTGCGGCCAATGTTAATATCTGTTGTACCTAGAGGAAATGCTCAAAATGCATGTGATCTCAGTTCCAGCAAATTCTGCCCGGAGCATCTTGCCTGTGGTCAGTCTATTTTAGGTGCATTAAGTGGCAAATACTTTATCTTTCATCTTTCTTCCACCCCACCCCCACCATCTCTAGACACACAACCCCTATAAAAGGTCGTGGTTTGACTCTGCTGGCCTCAGTTCAGTTACAGAATCAGATCTTCACAAACGTCCAGTGGAATCATGAAGTCCCATCAGATCTCTGACTTCTTCCTCCTGATGACAGTGCTGCTGTCCTCCACTCTGGCTAATAGTAAGTCTGCAGTATGTCACAGCTTTTATCAGGAATTAGATTTAAGTTCAGGATTTAAGATTCTTTAAATTTCTTTGATATGAGTATCAGGTTACAGACACAATTATGAGTTTTATCGGTGTGCGTTTTTTATGTATATATTCAGAATGGGTATTTATTTTGTATGTAACCTGTACATACATTTTCTATTCTTCATATCCCTCCAGATGCCAATGGACCAAAGCACTGCTGTTTTACATACTTTCCTGGAATACTGAGGATGGAGCTGATAGCTGGATATGAAGAGACCAGAGCTGACTGCAGTAAACCTGGAATTATGTAAATATTTACTTTACTCATGTATTGTTTTGAACTATTACTGCTTTGGAATTTAATGTTTGTTGTGTGCAAAATGTAATTTTATTTTTCATTTTCAGATTTTGCACCAAAGGTGGCCTGGAAGTGTGTGTTAATCCCAGTGATCATTGGGTTCAGGTGGTGAAGAAAAGGCTGGATCAGCCGTCTTTCAGTACTGCCTCCTTACCTGGCAAAATATGAAGAACCATTTTATTAAATCACATTCCAGCCTCTTTTTTATTCTCATGTGACATTATATCCTGCCATATTCCAACCAAAATTTTGCTGCATTTTATACTTCAGCATTTTTGCATTTATATATATTTTTTAAAAGTAGTTTAATTTTCCTGTAACTTTATTTCCTGACATCTGCCAAATCATATACACTTTAACTGCATTTCATAGTTTAATGTCTGAGGTTTTATTTAGCCAGTGGTTATATTTCATTCACACAAATGCATGCATGTTACTAAATAAAGACTATTGAAAGGTTATGGTGCCTGACTCAGGTTTTTCATTTAAATCATTTTTTCAACATTCTTCTGGCTTGTGAGCATCTCCATCCATCCATCGTCCAACCCACTTATCCGACTGGGTCGAGGGGGGTCCGGAGCCTATCCCAGAAGCAATGAGCACGAGGCAGAGAACAACCCTGGACAGGGGGCTAGCCTATCGCAGGGCACACTCACACACCATTCACTCACACACACCTAGATTTAAGAACTCCACTTAGCCTCAGCATGTCTTTGGACTGTGGGGGGAAACCAGAGTACCCGGAGGAAACCCCACGACGACACAGGGAGAACATGCAAACTCCACACACATGACCCAGGCGGAGACTCGAACCCAGGTCCCAGAGGTGCAAGGCAACAGTGCTAACCACTGCACCACCATGCCACATCTGAAAAAAAAAGTCAATTAGAGAAACATACAATGGAAGAATGAATAATGTAACTATGCATTCTTAATGTATGAAAGCATATGAAAACAGACATATACGTTTTGTCTGAGAACCCAATTGTGAAGAGTCAAATTAACAAATTAATTAATTAACTAACCCTAGTTCAACCCCAATCAGAGCACCATGCTAACCCCGGTTAGAGGTCCATACTAACCTCAGTACACTGTCTAAAGAGCCTACAATGGCCACACAAACAATGGATAAAGACCTTAGATCAGTGGAAGAAGGTCGCCTGGTCAATGAATCCTGCTTTAGTTGCAGTATGAGTATGAACAGGTATGTGTCAAGCATCTATGAGATGCATAAAGAACTGACAAGTCCGATCCACTTCTGTATTCAGTGTAGTGTGTGTTGTGATGTATTTTTATATAATATGCACATACACTAAAGCCAACGTGTTCACAGTTTGTTACGTTTCGAGGAATAACTTCTACTCACCTGTAACTCAACATAATGACAGTATGATGAGCTGCTTAGCAGCTGGTGGTTTGATCACAGGCTCAGTCTGCTGTTTATCACACCTGAATCAGGCACCTGAGACAGGAACCAGGGCAGCCATGTGGGACTCAGCATGGAAAGATTAAGCACTCAGAGCCATTTCAGTTAGCTGTATATTTACAGGGCTTTATTTAATAAAACAGTATTTACACATCTACCGATATATTTCCCCTTGGAAATACTATAATCACACACTGACCCAAAGGGAATGCAGAACACACAGAAGCACGACACAAAAACAGACACTCAGACAGACAATATCAGTGTTATAGGTTGGCGCCTCATCCTGGGTTATTCCCCATCTACCTGCCTTGTGCTTGTTGTTTCTGGACCCCTGTGATTCAGCGTAAGATAAGGCGATTTGGGAAATGAATGAATGAATAAATTGCCAGTGTTCACTACATTGATGCTTCTTTCATCACCAAACTCATCATACTCATAACAGAAGGAGCAGCTGCTTTCTGAGACAAACACAGCCACAGGTAATACACTGTATATATGAAGGAGTTAATTAGTAAAGTGATGGATGGGTTAAACCCTGCTGAACATAGCAGAAATGTACAACAGATGAAGAGAGATGAAAGTCCAGAAGAGACACGAACTGCAGAGAAGTTTGATGATAAATCACCAGGCAGCAGTGGCAGTGATGACAAAATAGAAAGTGCACTTGGCTACTGTAAGGAACCCTCTTTACAATAAGCAGCTGACCAGTGACTGTCCTGTCCTGACTGTCCCCCTGAACACTCTGCAGACCGGGTTGAGTAACTGTAGCTCCATCTGCTATTTCTGACACCAATGATTGTATGAGGATCCGCAGAGAGTCTGTGATTCCTTGTATTAATCCATTCATACTCGTCATTTTATTGTTATATTTTACACACAGGCTACCCAGTGTGTCGGATCTGAACTATCGGGGACAATATTATTCTTCGGCTGGCAAACTTCAGGTGACACGATGGCACCCTTAACCACCACAGTACTGGCTGCTCAGGAACCCGGTTGAGCAGCTGGATGTTTTACTGAATCATCACAGAGGATGTGTGAGACTGAGGGGAACACCCTGATGGGGCCTTTATTGTTACGGGAGACTGTTACCATGCGGATCTCAAGGCAGTGCTACAGAAATGTGGAAATCCTACTCAAGAGAAACAACACACTGGATCAAGCTTATTCAAATGTCCCTAATGCAGACAAAGCAACACCTATCTAGGCCTCTGAGATCACATATCATACCTGTGAGGCGCAATTTAATGCACAGACTCAAGAAATTTAACCACCAGCTCTGCCACACTGGTTATCATGTAGGACTTCAAAAGGCCTGTTATAAAACCCGATTCCCAAGAGCACAGTGGCCTCCATAATACCTAAATGGAAGAAGTTTGAAGCCACACAAACATCTTCATACCAGGTGTGGAGAAGGGCCTTGGTATGAGAGGTGACTAAGAACTCGATGGTCACTCTAGCTGAGCTCCAGGGAACCTCTGTGGAGATGGGAGAAGCTTCCAGAAGGACAGCCATCACTGCAACCCTCCACCTGTTGAGGCTCAGTAAAAGCCTCAGTAAAGGACACATGAAATGTGCAGTCTGCAAAAAGTCACCTAAAGAACTCCGACTGTGAGAAACAAGATTCTCTGGTCTGATGAAACCAAGATTAAAATGTCTGGTCTCGGTTCTAAGCATCATGTCTGAAGAAAATCAGATGCTGCTCATCACCCACGTAGTAAAGATAAAGATAGTCTTTATTGTCATTGTCACTTGGACATTGGAAATTGAAAATGCAACTAGACGCAATGTGAGGCATAAAAAGAGTAATAAATATTAAAAATATACAAATTGCACTGAATATTGCACCGAATTATAAATTGCACAGAATACTGCATTGTCTATACAGATTGCACTAAATATACAGACTGCACTGAAGAATAAGAAATTAACTGTTATGTTTTGCATTTAGAGCCATGATTGCTTTGGGATAAAAACTGTTTTAGGTGGTTTGTCCTGATTTTCATTGTTCTGTATCTCTTGCCTGGTGGCAAAAGCTGAAGGAGACAGTGACCGGGATGTGATGAATCCTCCGAAATGTCCATAGCTTTTTTCATCAGGAGGTGTAGATTTGTATCAGGGTGGGGAGCAGGCAGCCAATTGTTTTCTCTGCTGCGCTGATGACCCTGTGGGGAGCTTTCACATCTGAGTAAGTGCAGCTGCCGTACCACACGCAGAGTCCGTACGTAAAGTACGTTCTCGATGGAACATCGGTAAAAGGCAAGGAGCAGATTTTTGGGGAGACGGTTCTTTCTGAGGATTCTCAGAAAATACAGTCTCTGCTGTGCCTTCTTCAGCAGCTCCTTGGTGTTCACACTCCAGGTCAGGCCATCCTTCAACTCAATATCTAGGAACCTGAACACCGAGACCCTCTCCACATGTTCCCCGGTGATGTTGAGTGGCTGGATGTCCGTTTTATGTTTCCTGAAATCAATTACCAGCTCCTTTGTTTTTGTGGTGTTGAGGAGCAGGTTGTTGACTCTGCATCACTCTGACAGTCGCTCCACCTCATCCCTGTATGCCAGCTCACTCTCCTTGCCCGAGATGAGTCCGATGAGTCCTTGCCTGAGGTGAGTGGGGACACAGTCATGTGTGTAGAGGGTGTAGAGGAGCAGGCTGAGCACACAGCCCTGCGGGGACCCGGTGTTGAGACTGAGAGCAGTAGAGGTGTGGGAACCCAGTCTGACCCTCTGGGAGCGACATGACAGCCCAGTATCCAACTGCAGGTGGGTGATGGAAGTCCCAAGTCTGCCAGTTTGGACACCAGTCGTAGTGGGAGGATGGTGTTAAACGCCGAGCTGAAATCCACAGAAAGCAGTCTGGCGTAGCTCCCCTGCTGCTCCAGATGGGTCAGGGCCGCATGAAGGGCTGTGGCCACAGCATCCTCTGTGGATCTCTTTGCCTTGTAAGCAAATTGGAATGGGTCCAAGTCTGCTGGCAGGCAGGCAGTGATATGACTCCGCACCAGTTTCTCCAAGCACTTCATAATGACTGATGTGAGTGCCACTAGGCGGAAATCATTCAGACTGTTTGTGGTGGATTTTTTTGGCAGCGGAACAATGATGGAGGACTTAAGGCAAGATGGGACAGTGGGCTGGGACAGGGACTGATTGAAAAGCCTAGTAAGGACTCCAGCCAGTTGATCCGCACAATCCTTCAGCACCCGCCCAGTCACACCATCAGGTCCTGCAGCCTTCCTCGGGTTCACCTTCCTCGGGTTCACCTTCCTCATCACCTGCTTCACCTCCCACTCTTCCACCGTGAGTGTGTTGCTGTGGTAGCTAGACGGAGGTGGAGGTGGAGCTGCTGTTGGTGTCACCTCAAAGTGGGAAGAGAAGATGTTCAGCTCCTCTGCCAGAGAAGCATCTCCCTCAGCGGCCGTGGAGTTACTGGATTTGTGGCTGGTGATGTGCTGGACAACCTGCCTCACCTGCCTGGTGTCGTTACTCCTTAGATGGTCCTCTATCCTCCTTCTGTAGGCTGCCTTGGCCTCTTGGATGCCTCTCTTCAGGTTGGCTCTCGCTGCGCTGTAAAGTGCTCTATCCCTGCACCTGAAAGCAGTATTCCTGTCTTTCAGCAGGTTCTGGACCTCCCTCGTCATCCAGGGCTTCCTATTAGGATAAATTCTTATGCATCTATCCCTGGTGACGCTGTCTGTGCAGAACCTGATGTAATTCAGTACTGCTGTGGTATGGGACTCCAGATCCTGGTGATCAAAAATCTCCCAGTCAATTCTCTGGAAACAATCCTGCAGCTGTTGGGAGGCGTTCTCGGGCCATGTAGTCACAGTCCGGGTCGTAATGGTAGCTTGTTTCCTGAGGGGGGTACATGCAGGGATCAGAAGCAGAGATGTGTGATCAGACTGGCCAAGGTGTGCTAGGGGTTTAGCCCTATAGGCCTGTCTGATGTTTGTGTACATAAGAACATAAGAAATTTACAAACGAGAGGGGGCCATTCGGGCCATCAAGCTCGTTTGGGGAGAACTTAACTAATAGCTCAGAGTTGTTAAAATCTAATCTAGCTCCGATTTAAAGGAACCCAGGGTTTTAAATTGCGCTACACTAGTAGCAAGACTATTCCATACTCTAACTACACGCTGTGTAAAGAAGTGCTTCCTCAAATTTGTTTTAAAATGTTCTCCTACTAATTTCCACTTATGGCCATGAGTTCTAGTATTTAAACTAATATTGAAATAGCCATTTGGCTGAACAGCATCCAGACCTGTTAGAATTTTATATACCTGGATCATGTCTCCCCTTAGTCTCCTTTGATCGAGGCTAAACAGATTCAGTTCTGCTAAACTCTCCTCATAAGACATTCCTCTAAGACCAAGAAACATTCTTGTAGCCCTATGTTGTACCCTTTCCAAGGCAGCAATGACCTTTTTAAGGTATGGTGACCAAACCTGTACACAATATTCTAGGTGGGGTCTTATCAAAGGATTGTATAATCGTAGCATCACCTCCCTTGACTTAAACTCCACACACCTAGAGATGTAACCCAACATCCTATTGGCCTTTTTTATTGCTTCCCCACACTGGTGAGAGTGGGACATGGAAGCATCAACATACACATCGAGGTCTTTCTCATAATCAGCTACCTTTATTTCAGTGGAACCCATAAAATATTTGTACTTTATATTCCAGCTCTCTGTATGGATTACCTCACATTTATCTACATTAAATATCATCTTCCAGATATCAGCCCAATCGCTAATTAAATCAAGATCCCATTGTAGCCTCTGGGCTGCTAGTTCAGTATCTGCTACATCACCCACCTTGGTGTCATCTGCAAATTTAACCAGTTTTCTATATGTATTGGTGTCAATATCATTAATGTAAATTAGGAACAACAGTGGTCCTAAAATTGAACCCTGCGGTACCCCACTATGAACGCAGGCCCACTGTGATATTGTGCCTCTAATAGCTACTCGCTGCTTCATGTCTGTTAACCAGTTTTTGATCCTGCTCCCTTCAGTCATGCCTTGGTCCCTGTCCTGGTTCCCTGTCCTGCCTCTATTTTTAAGATTAAGCATGTGTCCCCTATGTCCCCTTCCTACAGTATGTTTCCATCCTTGTCCCTGGAGAGGTCTGGAGCGGCTCCCTGCATCTGGAGGTTTTATCATAGTTTGTGGTTTCTTTTTAGTTCTCAGGTTTTCTCCCCCCTTTCACGGCAACTGGTCTACAGGCAGGTATCTTCAGTCTTCAGTTCTGCTCCACCCGCAGAGGAATCTGAAGTGTGTGATTTTAAAGTCTAAAGTCCATGAATATTGATCATTGGAAATTCGACACTAGAACCAATGATCTGGGACATCCGTTTTATGGAAGTTCCATTCCTAATTAGAAACAGCACACCTTAGGTCAGTTCAAGTGGTCATTAGTTTCCTAGAGTAACAGGCTCATTAAAACATTTGTAAATTACAATTTGTGGTTGACTTGGAATTACTACAATAACATGCAACACTCCACCAATTTGGGTTCAGTAAATGCCTCAGTCTCGGACACATGAAATCCCATTTGCAGTTTGCAAAAAGGCACCTAAAGACTGTGAGAAACAAGATTCTCTGGTCTGATGAAACCAAGATTAAAATGTTTACCTCAAATGTCAGGTCTCAAATCAGATACCACTCATCATCTGTGCAATACCAACCTAGTGGTGAAGCATGCTGGTGGCAGCATCATGTTATGAAGGGAAACAAGTCAGAGTTGAGGGAAAAGCAGAATGTTGATGTCTTTAACAAAGACTTGCTGCAGAGCACTGGAAACCTCAGACTGGGCCAAAGGTTTACCTTCCAACAGGACAATGACCCTAAGCACAGAGCAGAGACAATACAGGAGTGGCTTAGGAAGAATTCTGTGAATGTCTTTGAGTGGGCTAGCCAGAGTCTGGATTTGAACCCAACTAAACATTTCTGGAGTGACCTGAAACTAGCTGTCCACTGAGAGTCTCCATTTAAAATAACAGAGCTTGAGAAGATCTGCCAAAAAGAACGGCGGAAAGTCCTTAAATCTGGGTGTACAAAGCATGTCATGTCATACCTACAACGACTCAAGGCTGTAATCACTACAAAGGGAGCTTTCACTAAGTATTGTATAAAGGGTCTGAATATGTGTCACTTCGTAAAAGCCCAGAAACAGCCTTTGTACAGGAAATACCCCTGAAGGGGACATTATTAGGGAAATTACAGAGGGGAGTATGTCTGTACTGGAACATATATGGAGCTCAGACTTCTGAGACACAGCAATGCCCGGACTGGGGAACAAAGGATGGAGAAGCACAAATAAACACTGTTAACAAGGAGTACCTGAGGGGCAGACCATAATAATAAACTCATAACAGGGGATCAGATGGGAAACTGGGGTAGACACCAATGAAAAGGGCACAGCAGTGACATCTGCTGGCACAACAGAGACAAGATGGGGTTGAGGAAGACAGCCTGACGAAATGTGATATTTTAATTTTTTTTAAATTTGTAGAAGTGTCTAAAATCTTGCTTTTGCTATTTCAATATGTACTATTGTATGCAGATTGATGAGCAAGAAAAAAAATAATCTAAATCTAATTTTACCATAAGGATACAACATAAAATATGGAAAAGTGAGGAGGTCTGAATACTTTCCACCATATGTATTGCTTTGCAGAGATTTTTGCTTCATTTGCCCAAAGGCACAGAATACCGTAAAACACTGTGCAAAGGGCAATAATCATTGTGTGATCAGACTGCACAGTACTTAATGAATAATCATTGACCTATACAGTACACCCTCCCTTGGGGGTCCGCAGTAATATTTTTCAGCAGTGTATTGTTTCATGTATGGAACAGAGGTTAGGGCTGTAGTTATTAATAAGGTAATCACTGAATGTTGATGCAAACAAGGTACTTTGCCAGTTGTAAACTGATTAGATGTCAGTCTAAATATATGTAGAGAGGAATAATATACGTGCAACACCTTATTGGAGAAATATAGTATTCCTGTTTATTTCTTTTGGGAGAATATTGATAATGACAGAGCAAATCCCTTTATGGACTGAACAGCAAAGAATGAGCCACATGAACTGCAAATGCTGTCATTTGTAATGTTACAAGTAAAGTCCAGAATGTTCTAATACTGAAATGTCCAAGGGAGCTGTGATTGTGACAGGAGATTTCAATCACACAGAGCTGATGAAGGACATCAGAGAAGCCAAGTGGATAAAGTGCATTGAAGGGCAATCAGTGCACTATGCGGAAATGTATTAAAACCATGACAGCCTCCAAGAGCAATCTCACAGATCAACAATGATACTGCACTGCGTGAAGCCCTGAACCTCTTCCTCACCCTCTTTGATACTCCAGAATAGTACAGTTGGATCTCAAATGGCACCAACCAAGCAAGAGCAAGTCTTTTTCTTACAATGTTACAAAGCCAGTCAGATGAAAATAGATGCCAACAAAACAGCTACACCTGACAGGGTCTTGGGCCACACACTGAAATTTGTGCTGATCAGCTAGCTGGGGCTTTTACCGGGATTTTCAATCTCTCCCTATAACAACTGGCTCTCCCAAGCTGTCGGAAATCTACCACCATCGTTCCCGTGCCCAAAAATCAACAGTGTAGTGCTTGAATGATTACTGCCTTAACCCCAGTTGTCATGAATTGGTTTGATAAACTCACATTACTCTACATCAAGACCATCATCCCAATCATCAGTTGGTTACTGAGCAGACCGATCAACAGAGGATACTGCCTAAATTACTCTCCATGCAGCTCTTTCCCACCCAGATCATCCAAACAAATAGGTAAGGATGCTATTCATTGACTTTAGCTCTGCTTTTAATATGGTTATTTCCCATAAAGTGGTACATAACATTACATTGCTTAACACCTCCCACCTTCTGAAGAAAGGCCAACTGAGGCTCTTCATCTTTAGGAAACAAGCTGGACTCCTCCCTCAGTTCCTGGTAAACTTTTATTTCAGCAGCATAGACAGCTTCATTTTCCTCTTAGCCATGGAGTGGTGCGCCAGCTGCACCTCAGAAAACAAAGGTCCTCGTCTAGGTGGAAAAAACTGCTCAGAGAATCACAAGAACTGAGTTTCTGAATTTGGATACGGTGTATGGTAGCCACCTGCGTAAGAAGATGACCGACATCAGCAAGGACCCAACCCATCCTGGACACAGTCTTGGTACTTTTCCAAGGACATATGTCCTTTCGGCATTGTTAATTGCCAGTCTAGGGATAGGACACCTTAACAAAGAAAAGGAGATGGCAAAAAACCTCCAACGCACGACGGAGAGGATTATGATCTGTGTAAACCACAACAGGAATGGAGGTTGAACCAGTGTAGACCTCGAAATGTTGCAAGGAAAATAGGAGAGCTAATGCTTCCTTTGCAATGGTGCTGTAATTCCACTGATGTTTCAAAACCCCCAACAAATGGGGTGATCAAGCCCATCAGTATCCTTCTGTAAAAGAACACCACCAGCTCCAGTAGTACTTGTGTCCACCTCAAGCTTGAACGGCAGATGAAAATTTGGAGCTGCAAGAACTGGGAAGCTACAAAGTAACGCCTTAGCATTTTCAAACGCAGTCTGACAATCTGCAGATCAATCAAAGGGTTTTCATTTTACCAAGCAGATTAGTCAGAAGCAACACAACATCGGAGAAGATTCTACAGAACCTGCGATAATAACCAATCATTCCAAGAAATCTACGCAGTTCTTGCTTAGTGGTTGGAATGGGAAATTTGAAGATAGCTAAGACTTTAGCCTCTAGTGGACGACCTTGACCGACTTGTTTCCCTAGTAACTTACCGTAGCTTTACCAAACTCACACTTAGCCAAATTCAATGTGAGTGAAGCATCAAACAGTCGTTTAAACACTGCATGGAGTGACTGCACAAGTTCAGACAAAGAAGCCAAATATATCACTACATCATCAAGGTACGCATCGCAGTTCGGCATACCCGCCAACCCCATATTCATAAGGCGCTGAAATGTTGCCGGGGCGTTCCATAACCCAAAAGCCATCATGCGGTACTGCATGAAACTATCAGGCGCCACAAATGCAGAGATCTCAGCGGCTCTAAGCTTTAGGGCAACCTCTCAGCAGCCTTTCAGCAAGTCCAGCTTACTGGCAAAGCTAGCTGCATCCACTCGGTCGACACAATCCTCCATAAGAGGGAGGAAATGAATCCGGTTTTGTGACCGCATTCACTTTTTGATAATCGGTACAAAAGCGAAATGTGTCATCTGGTTTGGGAACCAAAATACATGGTGAGCTTCATACACTAAAGCTAGGCACAGCTAACCCACGATCAACATGATACATAGGCAACGAAATACAGATTGGTTTTTGGGGAGCCCTATTTTCCACGGGGCAATATGACTTCCCAAGTCACAGGCATGTACATCCATATAAGGGTGCGGCAGCACAGTCAATAACAAGGTTACTGTGAGAAATATTCTACTATTACTACTGCAGGCAATTAATAAAGTCAGTAGCATTTCATATAGACGCAATAACAATAACATCAGATTCATGCAAGAAGTTTAATAGCCTAATCAGAGCAAACAAAAAACAAAATCACAAAGTGGATGGACACATGTAACATTTTTCTGCTTGTCATTCATGCCCCATAAAGAGAATCACATATGCAACAGTTCTTTGGTTGGTGGGTATATATGCAAAAATAATCTGAGCAGCCGTAGGGCACTTGTGTGTGTATACCAGGACTTACCAGGAGAGGGGGCCATTGCTTTTCTTACATATACCATATGTAGGGCTACATCCATTCAGTGTGGCTCTATGTGGTTTGGAAAACAGCCAATAGCAAACATGCACTGTAGCTAATGGTAATATCTGCTGTATCTTAAAGGAAGTGTTCAGAATGCGTGTGATGTCAGTCCCAGCAAATTCACCCTGGTCTTGTTTGTGGTCAGACTATTTTGGGTACATTAAATGGTAAATGTTTTTTCTTTTAGTTTTCATCTACCCCACCCCTGCCACCACCTAGTCACACAACCCCTCTAAAAGGACGTGGTTCAGCTCCGCTGGCCTCAGTTTAGCTGTAGAAGTGACACTGATCTTCACAAACGTCCAGTGGAATCATGAAGTCCCATCAGATCTCTGCCTTCTTCCTCCTGATGACAGTGCTGCTGTCCTCCACTCTGGCTAATAGTAAGTCTGCAGCATCTCACAGCTTTTATCAGGACTTAGTCGGTATCTTATTTTTAAATGATTCATTAAGATTATGGACCCAATTGTGACAGGAGTACAGGTCTGACTAGTTTTTCACTGTGCATTTTTAATGTATGTGTTCAGAGTGACTGCATATATTTTGTATGTAGACTGTACATACATTTTCTGTTCTTCATATCTCTCCAGATGCCAAAGGAGCAGGTCAGTGCTGTTTTACAAACTTTCCTGGAAGACTGAAGATGGACCTGATAACTGGATATGAAGAGACCAGAGCGGACTGCAGTAAACCTGGAATTATGTAAATATTTACTGTATTCATGTATTGTTGTGACCTGTTACTGTTTTGAGATTTAAAGTTTGTTGTGGACAAAATGCCTATGACAGAAATGATTTTTAGTTCTGGGATTGATACATATGAATAAAGATTCTAACTACTGAGAAGCAGAACCATGTTTTTTTTTTCTTCTGTTTTCAGACTTTACACCAAAAACAGCGATGGACTGTGTGTTGATCCCAGCGCTCACTGGGTTAAGCAGGTCAAGCAGAAGCTGGATCAGCAGTAACGCCTTCTCTCTGCCTGGCAAAACATGAAGAATGAATTTTATTTCAGCTTCTGCTTTAATTCACATATAACATTGTGTCCTCATTCAAATCATTTAAACTTCTGCTGCATTTTAATCTTCAATATCTTTAGCTTATATATTTTTAAAACAGTAGTCAAATTTCATTTGCACTTATATTGCTTTGCATGCATGTAACTGATTAAAGATAATTGAAAGTTAATGGTGGCTG
>JAODLC010000871.1:0-15200 GCA_026781145.1 Hippopotamyrus pictus | reverse complement strand
ATGGTGCTGTGGGCTCTCGCCCGCCCCCCACCTCCCGTTTAGTATTCCGGTTCCACAGCCGCTGGTGCTCCCCCGGAATAAGAATGCATGTATTATTTGATAATCAGAGTTTATTGTAATCCTTGACCCTGGCCCCTGCATCTCAAACAGGGATTGAGGATTAGATTCCCCCCCTTTGTCGTCCCTGCCAGGCCACCCCCCTGGGGCAGCGATTCACCCTCCCTCCCTAATGTAATGGACGGCCAAAGCCCCTGCGATTTATGAAAGCGAGTCGTTGGCCGTCCCGCAGCCGTGCCCCTGCATGCTGCCGGCTGCATGCGCATGCACACGCACAAGCAGACACATGCGCACAAGCAGACAGAGAGGTGCATAGGGTTCGAGATACACACTGTTTTATTCATGTTTCAGTATTTGTGTATTTCTGTGTTCTTTTCTGTACCGCCATCCCCCCCGCAATCACAGTTACAGAGTTTATCACCGGCCAGCCGCCGCTGAAGTCCTGACTCTCGTGACCGGCGCGGACACCAGCCTGGGTGTCAGGAGTCTCGCTATGCTAACTGCCGAGCCTCGGAACTTTCCGGATGTTCGTGGAGCTTGGAGGCTCACACCGTGCTAGCTGTGAGCTTCTTTAAAAGGTTTACTGTAAGGCATGCTGAAAAAATACAGCCGTCGTCGCAACAGATCGCATCGGTAGGGTCTCTGCAAAGGCTGCTGGGAAAGGGAGCTGCCATTTACACTCATATTGGCAGGTTGGTTGCTCCACCACTGGATCGTTTGCCTTTTAATAAATTCCGTAAGTGCTTAATGAGAGAATGAACTCAGCCCTGGCTGCGCTCCTCCCTCCCATTACCGATATTAATTGCGTTCTAAGAAGTTCGACAAACAGCCGCGTTCGCTGCGGTCCCGGAGTTTGATCGCGCCATTGGCACGCGGCAGGTGGGCGTGACACAAACAAATAAGCGACAAAAACACAAGAGCGGCGTTTCCGGCAAACGGAAGCACTCGCGTGGAAAACCACAGGTCTCTCAGGTGTCTGGCCCCCCCCTCACCCCCATCTCAGTAGCCCTTCTACTGGGCCACAGTCTACGTGCTATGAACTTCTGGTGCCTTTTGCAAGAATGACAGTGGAACCCCAGAATGACCCTAATTTTGCCCCCCCGAGAGGGCAGCAAACTGAATCAGGTTGGAGGTAAATGAAACCATACTAAATAAGGATGGAAATAAACTACATTATGGGGGGGGTGGTGATCAGTCGAGCCTAAACACTTTCAGGGAATAGGAGGTCCTGGGATCCGCATCTTGAAGGGGGGGGGGGTCACATCCCAAAGATAGAAATGGGGGGTTTTAATAGGACGGGATCCTGCTGCCTGGACTCTCTCCTGCCGGGGCTCTTGGGGGTTGCTGCAGCGACAGGTGTACAACACTGCCATCTAGTGCCGCCGGTGAATATTGCCGCTTGTGTCACTGAACGGACAGACACAGGCCACTGCACAGCGGGATGGAAGCAGAGGAATCTTAAAATCCTTGGATCGACCCCCCCCCCGAAAGGCTTGCGTTGTCTCTCCATCCCTCAGACGCTCTGTTAGGCCGCCTGTCCCACTTCTGTGTACGTCGAGCCTCATGGTGCCACGGAGGCAACCATTGGTTGCAGTGCCCCCCCTCCCCCCTTCCCAAACTTAGGCAGCTGCCATTAGCCCCAAACGAAGTTTTTAATTAAAAGCGGCGCGTGCCCGGAGCGCGCCCATACCCGCGGAATCCGTACGCTTGCCTAATTACCGTGGGCGAATGACCTCTGGGCTGTGACTAATACGGAGTGGCGAGGAGCTGAAGTTAATGGGCTTTACGGGCTGGCCTGCACTCGCAGGGTGTGGCTGATCCAGCCCACTGGCCCGGTTTAAAACGCGGCCGCTTTCCGCTATTCCCGGACTTCCCTCCCCCGATGGACCAATCGTTTGGGGGTGGGGGGTGGGGGCAAGGTTAAACCTGCGGGATTAATGAGCTGCCTCCAGCCCAGCCCGGCCCTGCCCACCCCCGTCAAACGGGCCGGTAATTATTAATTAGGCCCGCCAAGCCCCCCGCCGGCACTGGGGAGGGTCTGCCTAGGGGGGCCTCAGGCCCACCTGCAGATCAGGATGGATCTCGGTGAGATGCCCCAAGATGGAGAGGTCACCTGAAGGCTTGTGGCTTCCAAACTTGCTGCTGGGACGTTTCACCGTCTTCTTGAATTGCTTTGAGTATTTGCGTTAATATCAGATGTGCATGTCCAGCGAGACTTGCTAGTGTCTGTAAATACAAAGTGCATTTAGAAGGTTTAATAACCCCTAAACACTTCATCATAGTAGGTAGCCATTAAATGCACATAAATGTGTAGAGTATATATTTGTAGACTGTGTTTATTTGATTAGTATGGGACTGAGTTTGGCCGGGTTCTGCTACGAGTGGGATCAGCCCAGCCCACTTTCCATGGGTAACATACAAACCCCGACTGTATCGTTCACCTTTGCCATCTGTCATACTCATCTGGGCTGTAATTACTAAATTACTTCACTTGATCGGGTATCTGGCGCTGGGTGATGTGGTCTGTGGTATCCTTTAAGCAGACTTAAGCAGGCGTCTAGCAGTGCATCCCGGCTGCGTTAAAGGATTGCTCAGAGGGCACCGCTTCTCTTGCTCGAACCTTTGGCCACTGCACATACACCCATGGGGCGTCCGACCTCCCCCTCGCCCTTTTACCCTGCCCGTGGCCCCTGTCAGTTATCCCTGCCCCCTCGATACAGAGCACTCCCCCTTCCCCCGACTGAAATAAGTTTCCGACGGCCGGAAAGAGTGGAGGTATTTAGAAATAAATATTCCCTGGTGAAATGATATGCAGCTGTGACCCCTCTCGCTTATCTGCCTGGGCTATTGCGCCCGTCTTTATCATGGGCTGACACTTGTGCTGAACTGGTAATCAGGCGGCCCGGCCACCATAAAGGCAGAGCGCATTCTAATCTCAACTGTTGCATATCTAATACTAATTGGAATCCTGCAACTGGGTCACCGTCATTGTTTTTCAAGTACTGTCAAGTCTCGGAAACATACGAAACCGAAATTATACCCCGCGCCGTCCGCCTGATTGAGACCCCTTTCAGCCGCTGATGTGCTCTCATCTGTCCTATTAAAATATTCAATCTGCCGTCCGCCGGCCTGGAGGACTGTGCCGGGGAGAGCTGATCTCTGAAACCCTGGCCGATTTTGCCCCCGCCCCCTCCACCCACCCTGGGCTCCCTGGGGGGCTCCGTTGCTGGCTGTTAGGAAGGGTGGCTTTGTCTGTGATGGAGGGGGGGGGGGGCTAATTATCTCCTGACAATTTTATATATATATTTTTTTCCCCCATTCTTGTTTATTTTTCCGATTTCCCCTCGAACGTACCCCTCCCAACGTGATCCGATTAGCGCCCCCTGCGCACCTCAATGACCAAAACGGCTAAATCAGACAGATGAACAATCTATATGTTTTGCTTTACCCGTCATGGGCGGTCTTAGCTAAATCTGGACTAATGTGCTTGAGGAGCGATGCTTAGCGAGACATCAGATGTGTGTGAAACTGCAGATGAGATATGGGGTAGGCTGGGTGGGGGTGGGGGGGATAGATGTGGATTAGCTTTGGCAACTTTATCTGAAATGAACTCTGTGTGTCAGGCGGCCGCGGTCTGGCAGCGTTTGTTTATGGGCGGGTCTAAAGCCGTCCAAGCGGCGGCCTCCCGTTTGCCCGCCGATCCCCGATGTCACTGCTTTGTCACTTTGTCCTCTATTATCTCCGCTGGAGATAGCGAGTCTGATGGCAAATTGCGCTGCGCTCCCTTCCTCCCTCGCCGCCGCCCCCCCTGCGCGTCTCTATGTAAATGCGCTCGTGTGCCTCGGCCCGCATGCCCCAGCCCCCCCCCCCCCGAGCCGCCTGGCCCGGGGGCGACGCCGGCATGCAGCTCACGACAGCGACGATGACAAACGCGATATGCGGACGGCGCGTTTCCATTGCGCCTGTTATGAAAATGTGCGACGGGAGAATGTCTATCTTCTGCCGCGGCGGAAGAGGAAAAAGTTGTGGGTGGGGGGGATGTGGATAATTATGCAATTTGAAAAATACCTGGAATACATAGAGGCTTCTGAGGTGTACAGTGTGTTCATGGCAAATGGGCTTTGACCCAAACAATAAGTAGATGTGGAATCCCTGTTGCACCGTTAGCGGTTTAAAGACCCTGAAATACTTAAAATACTTTCTGTTGACGCCCGTGACCGAGTCCCAGATAGCTGTAGGCTTCCCCGTTTCACCCGTGCTTTTGGTTGTTTTCGTTGAATCGAGGATTCGGTTTTCAGGTGCTCACAGGACGCCTTTCCTCACTCTCCTCCTCTTTACCTGCATCTCTTTACTAACCCCCCCCCCCCCATCTTTTCCGCAGGACTGAGCTGTACCGCTCGCTCTTCGGGAAGAACTCCCGCGTCGACGAGGCCTTGCGGGACTGAGGCGCCCCGGCTCAGAGACGTGCGAGTGAGCCGAATGGGATTTGTACTGCTGGCCGGCACATCACCTCCTGCTGGACGGACGCGCGTTTAGCACCTTGCGAACCGAACCGGCCTAGACTGAGGAAGCCGAACCCCGATGAGTGCCGCCGGGACTCCACTTGTCCTAGATAAACCCACTCGGCCGCCTAATCCCTGCCAGGGAATCGGCATGGTGCTGGACCCTGTAGCCTCAATCAGTGATGGGCGAACTGCGAGTCCTCCTCAATCCCACAAGGCTTTGCTGTCCCATTTCTCTGCTAGCCTGCCATGTCTCTACTAAGATCCCACTACAGGAAATGCCCGAACCCCTCCCAGGAAACAGGAACTTGGGAGTGCGCCCTGAACTTCGCTGACTGATTAGACGTTTTTGGTAATATTTTTATTATTAATTCCAGGCAAAATAAATACAAGGATCGGACAAACATGACTATGCACTCTTGTCCTCACGTATTACGTATTATAAATATATATTTCTGTCTCAGCACGACTTCTGTTCTTCACAACGCTGGAAATGGTATTTGGAAACAAACAACTTCATTCTGCGGCGTGTCTGTAATTAGCTGTGGAATTAGCGAGGCTGACGTGCCTCCATAGATCAGCGGGACCCTCCAGGGAGGGCAGCGGGACCGAGCGAGCCGCATTTCCAATTATTGTGTTGAATTGCTAATTTAGTTATTGTGCCTGCTGTAATTGTGATGGGTATTGGGTGTGCGATTCAATTTGTTTTAAATATTTGTGGGCTGGTGGATCGGTAATGGAGCTGACCTATCTAGCGGCCCATTATGGAAGTGGGAGACAAAAAAAAAAAAACAAAGGATAGAGACTACAAAGATGTTCTTTTTTTCATACCCCCCCCCCCTCCACAATCGTCTTAGTTTGATCTCCTTCATCCCTCTTAAGACTGTTGAAGTTGAAAAGCTTGAAATTTAGAAAAATAGCACTTTGATCATCCTGCTAGTAGACAGCATCAAGCATTAGACTAGCGAACGTGGAGGGCTTTGGTGCCGCGATAAGCACTTTCGCCCTGAAATACTGCGCTTCGAGCGCCTTACACGCCCAGGCAGCGTCCGGTTACACCCGGCCGCAATTACACGCTTTTCCTCCCGCCGCTGGGGCTCGACCGCACCTCCATCCTCCCGCTTCGTCCTACACGGTATATATGCGCCTGTCAGCGGAGCGCGATGAACGTCTCGTTTTGTTATAAGTGAAAGGAAGCAAGAGCTAACTCACCTCTACAGCTAACTAAACATGCCACAGACACAGGAGAGCGAATGCAAAGCTTTTAATGGCGTGTATTCAAAATAAATTTTGATCTGATATTTCATAGAGTGTTATGCTCTTTTATAGCTATAGTGTAGGGTGCATTAAGCAGTATTCACCCAAATAACATCCCCCTCCCCTACACTTGGGCGTAAGCCCCGCGGGCAGGGTGGCATATACCCCCAATATTTCATATGGCTCCATTTCACACACCCCCCCCCCCCATATCAAACCCTCACCCACGCCGTTGTCCTGCATGTCACAGAGGACGATTGGCCGCCTATCATTCGGATGACTGGCAGGCAGCCGGTGTCAGACCGCATTACACCCTTAGGGTCTTTACTGAATTTTCTTCATGAATATAGACAAAAACACAAACGAACTTTGCGGCTTGAGGCTATTATTAACGTTGCTCGAAAATCGACATGTATTTCCTAAATCTTAAAATATCCCATTATAATATTTTGCGAATTTAAAAACTTTGGTGCCTTTATTTTAAGCCGAAGCTGCAGGTGTCGTTAGAGACCCGTTCAGATCTCCGGTGATTGGATGAGACATGGGATCCTGGGCGTCGATCCGCCGCCACCCCCGGGCTGGAGATCCTGTAGTAGATACTAAGGATCCTGCCCCTCCTGCTCTCAGTTCGGTCGCTTTAAAGTCTCGGAACCTAGAGGCATTTTCATCAGATACACAAATGATTTTCATGGCAGGGATTTTACTCAACAAACTCCCTGCCGTGGACCCCTCTGACATCGCTGAAAATGTAAAATAAAATATTTATGTATGCCGGTTTCTGTATAAAAAGAACAAATTAAGTGTTTGTTCAACAGAGTAGATAAACGCTCACGAAATTAAATTACTGCTTAGAATAAATTGCCAGAGCTGAAGTATGATCATTCTAGTGGGCTTTGCATTTTAGAACAACGGTCACTATTTATTGTTGTTGTTAATATTATCACCGTTATGATCGGTGCGCGGTCACACGCTGCCGCCGATGAGTTCATTTCCATGCCGGTGGCGAAGGGGTGAGACCCGTCCGCGGCTCACCTCAACCCGGGCCAATTTGTTTGAACGTCGCTATCTGTAATCCGGGCCGACCTGCTCTGTCGGGATCAAGTTCAGCCTGACCTCCAGGTGGGAAGCGCCTACATTGGTATGTAAATGAACCTGAAAATATGAAAATTGAAATGAAATCCGGGGATTTCGCGGCGGCACTTTCAGGGAAACTTCAAGCCCGCACTAATTCCAGACTAATAATGGCACCTTAACTCCTGCCTGAAATTGCGGCAGGAAATCTGAATGATTGATGAATGCTCGGCCGATGAGCTCGTGGTGCCTGTTCATATGTGAATCGGTAAAAAATAAAACTAAAAAAACGTTTGTTTGTATATATCATATGTCCTTCATTTTTCTTTCATATTTTTACACGTTGCAAAAGACAAAATACTTTTTCCCCCAGATAGTGTTACGTCACTGACTTTTTTTTTTTTTCTTTCGCATCATAAGTTTCCTTCTGTTGGAGACTAAGGCGGTTTGCCTGTAGGTCTCAACGTGGGCTGGAGTACCTGTGGTGGGGGGGTGGGGGGGGGGGATAGTGCATTACAGAGTGGTGGCTGCAATGTATTAACCTGCTGCCGTGCCAGTCTCAGCCACTTCAAACCTAAGGCATGATACAAAAGAGTGGCTGTTGACCTTTGGTTAAATTTAGCATCACCTGCATTAGCTGGCGACACAGAGAGGGTCCCCCCCATCCCTGCACCTAACACAATCTCCCTAATAAATCTCCCCCACCCACCAGTGAGCTGTAAACAGGGGTCAGTGGGGTGATAAACATTTTCTTTAGCTAATTGTGACATTTTAGCTCATAAAGAACAGGTCTGTGCTCATGGGTGTAACATTTATCTCAGTAATGAGACGGCATGAACAATTAAAAAAAAAAAATAATAATAATAAAAAAAAATAATATATATATATATATATATAATCATGGATTTATGAAAATGAAGGATATGTAAAATCTGGGATGAGGTCATTGATTCAGGCTTCTGTGTCTGTACAAGAAACCATCTTTGTCTTGGTTTGCCAAAGCGAATCCTTGAAGTTTCGTGACATCCTGTTTGTGCGGCGGTACCGTCCACTGTCTGAGCGCGGCGCCGCGTGTGCTGCCACGGCGACGGCACTTTCATGTCCGCTGCTCCGGAGAGAGGTGTCCCGGCCTGTGCTCAGCCCTGGGGTCAGTATGAAAGGGCCCGGATTCAATGGGGCCTCTCGAGCCCCGGCTCGGGCTTTGATACCGCAGCCCCCGTGGGTCCGGCCCGGTCCGGCCGCCTCGCTCTCGCATGGCCTGCTTACACCTGCCGTGTTTGATCATCAATTAAGTGCCTCCTTTCTTAGGCTGTTTAATCTCCCCACGCACTACCTCCCCCCCCATCAATCCACCGCACTTACTGATGTCCAGATTGGTATCACCCCCCACTCAAAAACACGGGCACCTTTTTAAGAACGAAGCGTACTCCTCTTTATCCCGTCAATTTCAATTTCCCCCTTCGTATATATTTTTTTTTATAACCAGGTTAGGGTTAGAGAGCTGTTTTGCTTTGAAAAAAGTACTTTGGTTTCAGTAGCACAGACCTTGCGGTAAGCATTCAGACTAGTTTAATATCAAAACTCTTCAAAATCGGTATAGATGATGTGGGCGATGATCATAATAATAATAATAAAGGCATCACTGGGATTTCTCTTGGTTATTTTAAGGGTATAATTCTGTAATTGTCTCGCCATGAAATGTCATTAAAAATACAGCAGAAATGATTTATTTCTCAGTGTGGAAATAAACCAGAATCGCATATTTCCCTGAATGCGACGCATATTGCACTGTTGCCATTACGCTGCAGATGGCCTCGGCCGTGTCGCTCGCTGCCCTCAGCTATCATGTTACGCTCCGCGAACGAATCTGCAGCCTCCACTGGGTTAGGGGCGCCACGCTGACTCTTCAGGACACAGTTTCCAGGTCAGTGCCCTTTTTCCCGGCACCAGAGCGGGCTGCTGCGTGTGTCTGCACAGAGGTGTGGGGGGGGGGTGTTTCGGTCCAGATGGGAAAGGCAGATTTTATTCACGGATATACAAAATACGGCAGGTCATGTGGCTGTTCGCGGTGACAGTTCGGGTTTGACCTGCGCCATACCGGCAGAGGGAGGGAGTAAGATTGTTTTGCAGCTGCCAGGCTCCCTGTGCTGAAGCAATGCTGCCAATGAGCCAGCAGGGGGCAGCACACTGAGCTGCGGATATGCTCGGCGACGTGGTGCCTCCGGAGAGCCATGATGTTCTCCTCCATCGCAGCCAGCTGTCCTACCCAGTCGTCCCACTGCCACCTGACTGCCATCGCACAGGTAAGGTCGTCACTGCGGTGCTCCGCTGAGAGGAGAGGGCCTCGCCTCGTGGGAATAGGATGCGCCGTACAGGAAATTCCGCCGTTTTTTTTTTTTTTTGGGTGGTTCCGGTCACGTGTGCTGATCGTTAATCTGGCAGTGATTGATGACTGGCGTCGAGAGGGGAGAGCGATCTCATCAGGAGCGGGCGGGCGGGCGAACGAAACTCGCAAAAGCCGATCTTTATCTCCGCTGCCGTCTTTTATGATTACAAACTTCCTTATTATTCATCTCCTGGCGCTTCCCCGGCACAAACGCGCGCTGATGGGAGACTGCTAGCCGAGCAGGGCGTCCGGGGAGAGAAGGAGCCGGAGAGGAGCGCTGCCACAGATGAAATCAATTTGAAAAGCTCTCCAGTAATTGGTTTCTAAACAGAATTCTGTCATGACCGTCTGCTACCCGATTTCATTTGGCTCTGGCATAAAAATAACTCCCCCCCCCCCCCCCCCCCACCACGACATCTACCTTGTTCAGCGACGACAATAAAACAACCTTGTTCCTAATTCTATGCCCCTTTCCCCAAATTGCCCGACTACAGCACCAAGCCGGTTGCCCCTCCCCCCATGTGTGTCCACAGGCTGTTCACCTGATGGCCAGAAGGTGGCCTAGCGATTAAGGAACTGTAAATATGGCCCATGGGATGCTGGGATCATTCCTGGGTGGGGAGCCATGCAGTTATACCCTAGAGCGCCAAGTATTTCACCTGAAAACGCTCCAGTAATTCATCCAGCTGTTTAAATGGCTGCTTTGCAGCAACTGCTGCTCTCTGTCTGCTAAGCAACTGGATAATAATGGTAATTAATAATAGGAAGACAGGAGCTGGAACTTTGGGCTGGCATGCGGAGCGGCTCTGCTGCCTTGGCCATGTGCTCCTGGAAGCCAGAACAAGTTAAATGATCAGGAGAAAAACGGCTCTCGTGCATGTAAACATTAGCGGGGAAGCGGGGAGGTGCTCCTGTGTGTTTGTCTAGGAAGTCAGCAGCCTGTTATCATTGTAATGCTGTCAGAGGTGATATTAAGATCCGCAGCAAAATGTGTGTGCGTGTGTGTGGTGGGGAGGGGGCATATGTACATTACATTGTGGGGACCGAATATCTCACCACAATGTAATTAAAAACCTGTTATTTTGACCTTGTAGCTAAATTTTCAGGTTCCCACAAGGGGAAACTCAATGTTATAAAAATATGTGGATGCAATCAAAAAACTAAAAATGCCAAAAATTGTGTCTGTGTTTTGGTTACTTTTGATTAAGGTTAAGGCTGGGTAGGGGTTAAGGTTGTCATTGCTGGGATTAGGGTTTTGTCCATAGAAATGAATGGATGGTCCCCACAAAGATGTGCGTACAAATGTGTGTGCGTGTGCATGTGTGTGTGCACATGAGCCCTGTGATAGACTAGCATCTTGTCCAGGGTTTCCAGCTTTGTGCCTTCTGTAGCAAGCCTGCTCAGATTGATTGGATGGATGGATGGATTTCATCACACACACACACACACACACACATGCCCTTTTTCTATTTCTGATATTTGGGTTTATTATATGAGCAGAATAGTGATGAATTATTTAGATCCGTGCATCCCAACGACTCCTAGACAAGTCGCCCTTCATCGTGACCGGCTTTTGATCTTTGTCTAGCTTCTCCTCACGTAACGTGGCTGTGAGCCCCGTCAGAGCCAGGCCATGGAAGGTGGAAAATGCCACCGTCTCGTTTGAGTCCAGGAGTGACGCAAGTCACGAACGGGGTCAGATTTACGCATCACACACACACACACACACACTCACCCCCCCCCATCCCCTGGCCCCAAATCCCATTCAGCCCCAGGCCGCGGTCGGGGTCCTCAGGATGAGGGGACTGGGAGATGTATAAATCAAACGTCAACAAGTTTCACAGACGCCATTTCCCCCCCGATGCCTTTTTGACTAACCTCGATAGGGGCATGAATATTCATGAGGGAAGCAACTTCTGATCCCAAACAAAGTGAGGCTCTGGCTTGTGAAGATTGCGAAGGCGTTAATGACTTCTTCGTTTTAAGCCTGCATAAGAAAGCCAGATTCCCATGCTTGTAGTCCATGAGAATATTTAATACTGTTATTAATCATTTTTAATCCGTTTGCTTTTAATTAAGAAACAGCATGTTGCTGTCCTATCAGCACGTGCCAGGGTGCAGATTAATTGTAGCTTAAGATAGCTGCTCCTGATTGGAGTAATGTATTAGCTAACAAGAATCCAGCTTCTGAGATACTTGTATGTTACCTTGGGAAGCTGGGGTCCCTCCAGGACTTTCTGCTTTCGTGCCCCCCCCACCCCCCCCCCGGCTCCCGGTTTGAAGCACGGTGTCGGCAGCGGTGGGGACACTTCCATCGTCCCTGCATGCACGTTTATCTGTGCTTCCGTTACCCGGCCAACCCCACCCCCCGCTTTTAGAAGGTTGTGTATTTTAGTTATTTATTTCTCAAAGTTTTTTTTTTTTTAGGAAAACCAAATTGGGGGGGAAAGGGAGTGGACACACGAGATTCCTCTACTCAGCCCTCGCGCCCCCCCCCCCCCAGGAGGCTCAGGGGATAGATGATGGGGGTGCAGAAGGAGATGGTGGCAATAGGCACAGGGTCACAGCGTCTGTACCTGCCCCTGGGGTTACTGGCTAATGTCCAGCTTCTGAACCTGCTATACCAGTGCAGGTGCCCAGTACAGTACGTGAAGGTGAATGGCCTTTATCGTTTTATTTCTTATCGTATGTGTGCATATGTCATGTAAGTCTGAGAAACTGTGTATATGGGCTGTCGTTGCCAAGAGATCATCAGCGTGGCATTTTGGGTGTCTGTGTCTGCCAGACATTGGTAGAGAATAGAGGATCATTTCGATATTGCGTTTGTGTCCGTACGGTAAGTGTGTGCCTGAATATGTGCCAGTTGGTTTGTGGGGCATCTGTCATGAAGTCCAGCGCTATTCGGACGGCGTTAAAACACAGACCTACGTCGCACGTGAGTCCGGATCTGTTCCGTCTTGTACTTCCTACGCCCTTGAACTCCACCGTGCGCCTTGGTAGATGCTTTGGCCCTGTTCTGTGTCGGTGGACCTTTGCCTGCTCGTGTCTCCCCTTCTTCCTGCCTCCATTATCGGTTTAATGTCATGCTGAGTGCATATCGCTCAGATGTGCACTTGGCTGGCGTTATGAAGGTCATCTGCCCGTTAAGAGTATAACTTGGCAAGAAACTGCCCTCCGCCTTGATCACTTCATCTTCCCATCTTTGTCGGATGACCTCATCCTCTCCCCTTGGATGATCACCCTCCACATTGCCGGGTCCACCCAATCTTTAATGGTGCTTTTCCACTGCCACCAAGAACCCAGCCGTACCACAAAGAGATTGTCATGACCTGCTCGTACGATCCTCCTGTGTGCCACGCCCACCTCGTTACCTCGTGTTTTTACCTGATTGTTCCCACCTGTGTCCAGTTGATTTCAGTCTGTCCTGTGTATATCAGTCCACGTCTTCCTGAGTCAGGTGTCGATCATTGTTGATGTTTGTTGGTGTTTGGCCCATTCCCAAGATTAAATCCCCGTTATTTCCCGACTTCCTGGCTCTCTCGCTTGCTTGCCTGCTCGCCACGTAACAGAGATGCTTTTCCATTGCAAATTATGCAAGTCGTACTTGTGCTGACATGGCCCTGCGATATCCGATAACTTGGAAATCTCCAACTTGTACTTAAAACATACTAGAGAACGACTAAATGGAATGGACTTGTAATGCAAATTCACACAAGCGAATGCTAATTCTGCTAGCGCTAGATGCTAACATAACATGGCGATTCTGGTGGAAATTAGCTCATAGTAAATCACGATGTACGGCGTGTGAACAGTAAATAAACGTCTCTTTGGTTTTACTTCGCCGTCGTTCTCCAAACCAGTCAGTGCCTTTACTGAGCTGACCCTTCTGCGGTGGAAAACCGAAGCAAGCTGGAACCACACTATAACTAGTGCCTCTTTGCAGTCCGGGTAGGGAACGGCCTGGTTCCACTGTGCCAGTGGAAAAGCAGCTTTAGAAGGTACGTCCTGACCCTGGTGGACATCGAGGCACCTCATCTTCTGCTCCAAGGCATTCCTCAACTCCACAAACTGTTGACTCTGTCTAGGGAAAAGTCCATGGACACCAACCTATAGGACCTCCACAGACACTAAGCCTAATTGCTTGTGTCTGGTAATATATCCCAAACATCCAAATCGATCACAAAGTAAATTATTCTTTTCAGCTGAAGTGCAGAACCTGTTGGGGGGGGGGGTGTTAAAATTAGGGAATGAATGAATGGATGGGCATTTCCAGCACTAATCTCTCCAATGACTAAAATACTTCTCTTCTACAAAGTGTGGCCCATTGAGTGAGGCAGGGAGCCTGATTGGATGATTCCCCCGGGGTGAGCTCTCCATTAGCTGAGGTGATATAACAGGTAATCAGAAGATAATTAAAAGGCTTGAGTCCTGCGCGTTTGATGCGCATGTGGGAGGGTGGCACCATGGGGTATTCTGAAGGCGTCAACGTGCTGACAGTCTCATAGTTGCGTTTTCTCCATTTGGGCCGCTTTTCAGTGGACGACAACGTGCTACCGTACGAAACGAGAGGGAGAGCCTGAATGCTGAATGCTCCCGCTGCAAGCCGCAGTGGGACCTTCTGCTCTGCCTTGGCTGCCAGACGCTGATCGTGACATATCTGTGACACCCCCTGGCTATAGAGGGGCCCCAGGAATTCCTCCTGAGTCTTCAGCGTGGCCTCGATTGCGAGCGCTCCCATATAGACTAGGCTTTGACACACCTTCACGCCCAGCTGCCATACACCCACACATACGGACCCATTCCGTTGCCTGGTTACCATCGTGGACGGAATGTTTACAGGTGGACGGAATGTTTACAGGTGGACGGAATGTCCGCATTTCACTTCGCTTGAATAGATGCGGCTACATGAAATCGAAACCACACACAAACGCACACACGCGCAGTGGCTTGCAGTGAGGCCGTTTTGATGAGGGCCCGCTTGGTGAGTCCGGCCAGTGATCTCACCCGCCAGCCCAGCCGGCGATTAAGATGATATTAGCAAATGTGTCAATGTCTATTTTCTGCTCAATTTAAGGGCTCATCACTGTGAAGATTGCCCACTCCCCAGGAGAGGACCTGCAGAAAACAAACACGTGATGAAAGGATAGAGGACAAGAGGGGTGGAGAGAGAGATGGGAGCAGATAGGTAAGGTAAGTCATTTGGAAGTGGGGAAGGGCAGCAGTAACTTACAGTGTGGGTGGGAGAGTCTTGTCTTGTTCTTCCTCCAGAGGGCGCTCCCTTTGAATTTTGCTGCCTTTAAAGGGCTTGACAGGTCAGATTAGTTGAGAAAGCGACCTGCATCGATGAGGAGAGGTCGGGGGGGTTGGAGATGAGTGCCTGAGATCTCCTCGATCGATATCGGGGGTGGAGAGGAAAGGTGGTTAGCACACTCGAGTTGGGTACTGGGATTCCTGGGAGCTCTGGGAGAGAATACTGTCTCTCAGTCAGTCAGGTGGAGGAGCTGAGTTTTATCCAGAGAATTTTTACTAATAAGTTCACAAAAACATTTTCAGCTGGTCTGCAAATGATCTGCATCTGCGTTGAAGGTCTATGTGTTTGGCTGTATTAACATACCTGGATGTGTACAGTGCATGTGTGCATGTGTGTGCGTGTGTGAGGGGGGCAGGCATGTGTGTATTACATTGTGGGGACCAAATGTCCACACAGTTTGGTAAAAACTTGTTATTTTGACAATGTGGGGACCTTTTTTATAAAAATCTGTGACTGTAATCAATAAATAAAAAATGCCAAAAATTGTTTGGTTGTTTATGGTTAAGGTTAGGACTGGGTAGGGGTTGAGGTTGTCATGTTGGGATTAGGTTATGCCCATAGAAATGAATGGAAGCGGGAAGGGGGGGGTACACGCTTCTCTCTGCAGTACTTAGAC
>JAODLC010000870.1:0-15235 GCA_026781145.1 Hippopotamyrus pictus | reverse complement strand
TTCAGAATCCAAGATGGCTGCGCCCTTTATCAACAGAAGGGAAAGTTGTAGTTTTATACTGTTTAAGCACTACTTCTAATTTGTGGCTCATTAAATCAGTCGCACACACTATACCATCCAACTTATCTCTGGACGTGTTGCTACGGAGTTTTATATATCAACTGATATTGCTAACAATGGCAATTAACCGAGCTAGAATTGGATTTCATGATTAGTCGTTTTATTTGTCGGATTTATGGTAGTTCGGGCTAATTGTAAGTGAACGAAGATAATGACCATTTAAACTGAGGTACCTTAAATCCGACAAGTTGTCCGGCTATGCAAAAAATCTTGCTTTTTGATATGGGTCCATGGTATTGCACTTATATGGCAGATGGAATGCATCCGACTCGTTTTCAAGATGTTCAATAAACGTTAAGTGCATATATATTCCCTTTTTTCTTGAGTCTGTTTGCGCATTCAAAATGAAATGCGATTAATATAGATTAAAAATGAATGATATTTAATCGTGATTAATTGAAATTAATCCACAAATGGGGCTCTTGGGAGACTGAGTGAAGAGTCCGCGTGTCTGGATAAAGACCAAGATCCAGGCATTTAATGACTTCTTAGGCACAGCCATCTGTAATATGTCTGTCTACGGGGAGAAATTAAACCTTATAGAGAGATTTACTTACCTCGGGAGCAACATTCATGTCTCTGGTGACTCCACCTATGAAGTCAGCAGACTGGGAGAGCACAGGGGTTCATGAGGTTGCTGGAAAGGGGTGTGTGGTACTCCTGATGTCTTTGCTAGAGAAGGAAGGTCCAAGTCTCCCTGCCTTGCTGTATGGCTGTGAGACATGGATGCTATCCAGTTAAGTGGAGACGAAGATTGGACTCCTTCAGTACTGTCTTTCTTTATAGAATCCTTGGGTACCGCTGGTTTGACTTTATGTCACCGTGTGGTGGGTGTAGCAATGCACCGCCTCAGGGCATGCTCCCCAACCTGACCTGACCCAACCTGGTGCTTGGGCTGCCAGGATTTCAATTTTTGGATACATTACTAAGTATGAAAGTATGAAACTTTTCAACATTTTGCATCCCCGTGATCCAAAATACCCTTTTTTGTCCATTTGTGTATTGGGATGCCTGGTCTACCAGGAAGTGGAAATTTTGATGTTGCCAAGTATGAAGCTTTTCAACATTTTGCACCCCCAACAATGCAAAACGTGCATTTAACAACACAATTTTGCGATTTGGGTGCCCGTTTTGCTAATTTTGCATATGGAGGCACTTGGGTCACTGAGAAATCAAAATTTTGACGTTGACAGTTTTCAACATTTTGTATCCCTGAGAAGCAAAACACATTTACTAGAGCAATTTCATGATTTGGGTGCTTGTTTCTCCAATTTTGCATTTTTGGGGTGCCTGGGCTGCCATTAAAATGAAATTTTGAAATGTTACCAAGCATGAAGTTTTTCAACATTCTGTATCCCCAGGATGCAAATTGTGCATTTATTAGCAGTTTCAGTTGCATGTTCTGCTGATTTTGCTAGATAAAACTCATGATACCATGGATAAATACACTAACGCAGGGGTCTCAAACTCCAGTCCTGGAGGGCTGGAGTCCTGTGTAGCTTAGTTCTTTCCCCCTTCCACCATAAATGATTCAGCTCAAGAGCTGTGTGGTAATTGGCACAAGGAGTTGAATCAGGTGTGTTAAATGAGGGTGAATCAAAAACTGTGTAGGGCTCCAGCCCTCCAGGACTGGAGTTTGAGACCCCTGCACTAATGGAAGTCAATCTCACTAGCCACATATTCATTCCTATTCATGATCTAAATTTTAATAAAAATGACAAGTTTCCTTTTTTTGTAGGAAATTATACCCTTTTAATTCATACTAGCATCTACATAATGGTTGTTGAATACTTCACAATATATTAAGTCGAGATGGTATGGTACATGCATACAATCCAAGCTGTATGAGAACCCACAGTCACCAATACACAATGAAAAGTTGAAATAAAATCCCTCAAAGAAAAGAAAAGAATACGCCATGAAACAGTTCAGTGCTGTATAGATAAGCACATCAGCTTTAATACAGCAGGAGGCTATAGGGTTCATTTCCAGCAATGTCTCTTTTCTTATCAAGGAAAAAGGGGGAAAAGCCACAGTCACACGCGCGTGCCACTCACACGAGACATCACTATGAACACTCTCTCGTGATGCTTTGCCAGCAAGTACTCATCTGCTGTGCCTTGCTTGAGCCCCAGGGGTTAAAATAAATGTTTTGAGACATTTATTCCTTTAGATCATTTCAACTAAAACTTCCAGAAATGGCCAGATATCCACAGAGATTAACATTTAGCACACTTCACCCACCATTACCCATGTGAAATGTTTTAACCACCTGACGTGACTTTTTGTGCATTACAAGCCCTAATGCGTCCCTAATGTGCCTGAGCACCAACGGGAGACTTAACAGGGTTACCCCAACAGTCATTTCAAGCAGCCTTGACCACATGTAAGTGTATCAACAAAATTGTTTATACCTTAGCAAAAGGTAACACGGCTCAAGAATGCACTCTACTCAAAACATTCCTTTTGCTTTTGCAATTAAAGAAAAAAAAACATATTACTTTTAATATATTAACATTGCTGGAGTAAATTTAGCGTTCCTAAATCAAATCTGTGTAATTCATTGATATTTCTCTTTCACAGAAAGAACCTAGATACCGGGGCTTGACAAGGTATACATTAAGCAAAGGGAGTGTTACCAAAATAATAATATTAATAATAATAATAATAATAATAATAATAATAAGACATTCAAGTACAGTAAGATTTCTGCTTGAAAATACAAAACTATGTGGGAAAGCATTAAAATCATGTGTCAATCAGAATGGCATTTAAAAAAAAAAAAAAGCTGAAGTGCTAGATCACCTTTTGTTCCTTTACCAAACATTCACCAGCACCACTGCTGTCTAGAAACAGTGGCCAAGGCGGCCGTATGGGCATAGCCCAGCCTCCCGAACAGGATGACATCCCTCTTCAGTGAGAGGGACTATGGCTCCTTGTGTTTCTGGGTACCAGACTGCAGCTAAGCTCCACCTACAGCAGCATCTCAGATGTTGCAAAGAGAGGCAGTACAGCTGAAGCCACGCCCCCTTCTCCATAATCCTGAGTCAACATATTGCTTCTCTTCGACGTTCATTTCTTCTTTTCTTCAAAATGTTTGCATTAACAGAAAAAAAAAAGTTTTACATCCACAGACACAGGAAAGCCTTTTAAAGGTTTTCTTTAAATATATAAACTCCTCCATTAGAAGCTGGATCAGCTTTTGTTTTCAGTTTTTTTTTTTTAGTATGTTTTTAAAGATTTTATTTCTAGTGTGCATATCTTTCTCCATCATCATACATTAAACATGGAGTCTTTTTGGGTCCAGACTGATCAAAGCATCCATTTGGTGTGTGTAGTCCATGGCCCTTTAAAGGTAACAGCTGAGGTCAGGCTCAGTTGTGCTGCAATGTATTGGACTCTATAGGAGGGGCAGAGTCATACAGAGTGTCTGTGTCATGCGTCGGCTCTCCAGCAAGTGTGCATGGGTTTGACAATGTCCCTGCTCCACAGTCACAGAAAAACCTATAGTGAAGAGAAAGTATAAATTCATATCCATTAATGGAACTATTAAAACTCACAATGCAGTTGAATTCTTGCAAAGTTCAAAGGTAACCTATTGACTGTTTATTACAAAGAACTACTAGGCATGGGCAATACAAATTGACAAAATGTCATATCGCAATTATGAACATTTATATCATCAATTTGAATATTCTATCGTGATATAGCCTAAATACTTGTTTCCTTGTGTAATTAACAGTCATGTTCTATTTTTACACAGATTCCATCAAGGTATGAGTCAGTTGTTTGTATAATTATATTTAGTGCAGCTGCACTAACCTGTCATGCCGAATGAACTCGACATCATGTCCCTGATGGCACTTCTTGATGCAGTTCAGGCAGATGGCATTGCGGTCTGTCGTGTTGCATGTGTGACACCTACAGGAGATGCAATGGAGGTTTTGATTGGTTGATATGCTCATCAGATAAAAATGTATGCTATTGGGGGTAGGGGGCATTTACCTATAAAAATCGTGCATCGGGTAGCTGGTGTAACTGGAAATCTTATACAGGCACTGACCCCTAGAGACAGCTTTTTCAATGGCATCTTGGTTGTTCATTATCTTGTTATCTGTGGAGGAAAATGCACACAGTCAAAACAGCTAGAAACTCAAAACTAATACTAAGGTTGGAAATATCCACCAGCAGCTGACCTCTGTATGAAAGTCTGTACGTGGAACATCTTATAGTCCCCCCCTCTTCTTTTCTTTCTAGATTTAAACTCCTAACTGTGGAGGAAATATCTGGTATTTTTAGAAAATCAATGCCCTCTGTCAGATGGACCCATTTCCTACTTATGTGGTTAAAGTCTGTTTGCCTTCTCTTTCCTCTCTGATACCTAACATCATACATGTTCCTTCCTTATTGCTGGTCTCTGACTCTTAAGAAACCTGGACCCTTCCAACATAAATTATAATCCAATCTCAAATTTACCTTTCCTCTCTAAAAAAACTTGAAAAAACTTGCCATGCAGGTTCACTCTCACCTTATTGACAATCATCTGTTTGTAGAAAATGTTCAAAGACAGCCCTGGTTAAAATCTCCAATGACCTGCTGATGGCAGCTGACTCTGGGCTGATAACCATACTTGTGCTCCTTGACCCAAGATCAGCCTTTGATCTCTCATGCTATTCCCCTAGAGAGATTGGAATCTATTTGTATCATTGGCACTCTATATGCCTGGTTTAAATCTTTTGTCTCGGACTATGATCAGTTTGTAAAGTTTGTAAAGTCTGCCCGGTTCTTAGAGGTGTTCCTCAGGGCTCAGTCTTAGACCTCTATCTATTGTTTACCTTCTGCCTCAGTTATATTTTTAGGAAATTTGATATTCATGTCCATTGTTATGCTACCCAGCTCTATCTGTCTACCAGGCCTAATCCCACTCTTCTCTTTCTGACTGCTTGCAGGAAGTTAAATCATGATTGTCTGCTAGCTTTCTCAAGTTGTGATAAAATGGAGATTCTTCTGGTAGAAACTAAAACTTTTAACCAAATGGGACCATATTTCTTTGAATACTGACAATTCTCTAATCTCTCCTTCCTCCCAGGTTGAGTTTAGGTGTCATTTTTGACAGGTCAGGTCAGGTTGGGGAGCATGCGCTGATGCAGGGTGTCGCTGCACCCACTACACGGAGAAACTCCTCAGGATCCCGGCCGGCGACCCCCAGGCAGACACATGGTCCAGTCCCACCCTCTGGAAATGGCCGTCCATCTGCCGCAGCTAGGTGTTATGTGGGTATCCCCTTAGCCCAGTAAAGCTAATTGGGTCCCCAGCAATGAGGATCCTGTAAGCTGGATAACCCTCAGGGAAACCTTCCACATGGCCATAGTACCGTACCTGACACTCCTTCACAATGCAGGTAATGTGCCTCATTCAGGACTCCTCTAGCAACCGCTTGTTTGACACAAAGTCAAACCAGCGGTACCGGAGGATTCTCTGAAGACAGTACTGAAGGAGTCCAATCTTCATCTCAGTTCACTGGATAGTGTCCATGTCTCACAGCCATATAGCATGACAGGGAACACCAGGACTTGGACCTTTGTCCTTTTGCAAAGATATCGGGAGTGCCACACACCCCTTTCCAGTGACCTCATGACCCTCCATGGTCTCTCAATCCAACTTCATAGGACATTGAGTTGACATCAAGTTGTGCGCTGTGACTCCTCTTGATAATATCCAGGGTGCCCTGCGAGATGAAACACCTCCTTCTGGGGACACTGGCATCACCAACACAACCCTCGGTAACCTACAGGGTCTTATCATGGAAGGTCTCCTATATCACACTGGAGTCAGCAATCGCACCTAAGTCTGCAAGTTCCTCGCCACAAACTGTATGCAAACTCATCAGAAACAGCTTGATCTAGGAGCCTGGCGAAGTTCAGCCTCAGAAACAGCTCTATCTGTCCAGCCTCATTCTCCTAGTAGGTGGTAGTCTAGTGGATCTAAGCTGAATTTTCAGAGTAGCAACAGAGTCTGTGGTCAGAATTCACAAACTGGGCACTTCTGTAGACCCTGCAGTTCTGAAGGAGCCTCCAACGTCTGCCAACTAGAATGTGATCGATCGATCTTTGCTGCACCACCAGTATTGGAGTACCAAGTCCAATGATGTGGCTCAGGGCTTTGAAACCAGGATCCAGCGACCCACAGCCCCTAACCTTTTGCAAAGTCAAGGAACATGGAGCCACTCTCACCGCGGTCTCCAGACCCATGGGGACTGACACAATCCTCATAGCCAGCCCTATCAGTGCCAGTGGTCACATTGAAGAAGTAACCCATGATCAGAGGAGTGTCACCTCATGGACACCCTTCAACTACTAAGCAAAGTTGCAAGTAAAATGTCTTCTTCAACGAGACATCACTTACTGTGATCAGAGCATATACTGAAACAACAGACAAGACACCCAAGGAGTGCCATAGCCGGAGTCTCATAATGCGCTCGTTGAAAGGAGTGTCATCAGACACCATCAGGAGGAGCCGATCTGCTACAGAAATAGCTACTCCCTGAGTATGGCAGTCATCAGACCGACCTGACCAAAAGTAGGTATACCCACCTACAGAGATCTGACCAATCCGTGGTGTATGTACCTAAGAGTGTGCTGCCATCGAAATGTGGAGTTTACAAAGCTCCCCCGACAGCATAGGAAGATAGTCATCTTGTCGGAGAGACAAGACGTTCCATGTGCCTACCTGGATGGGTTGCCTCAGACTGGGACCCAAGTGCCGCCATGCAGCATGCAACGCCTCAGAACCACACCAGCCCCGAACCCCAAGAGGCCTGACACTTGTCGCTCTTTGTTGGTTTCAACTCATCTGGGTATGAGGCTCCCGAAAGCTTTCCCCCATCCCCTTCATGATACATGCAGCTGCAGCAGAGCTACTCCTGCGGAGAGCAGATGGGTATCGTGGCTGTTTATATCTAGCAGTTGCGAGTTGTTTTGCGGTGGCTGGAGTGCCAATCCCGCCACCAACCCCCCCAAATTTTTTTCCTTGCAAGTAGAAGGACTGCTTGCAGGGCCAGATGCAGTTTAACATAATACCAGGACATGTTCTTGACACCTTAAAATCACTCAGTCTGCATATTTCTATTTACATAATATCAGCCATTTACACTCATCTCTTAAAGCTGACAACACTGCTATTCTTGTACCTGCTCTAGTTACATCTCATATTGATTATTGTAATTCTATCCTCTCTGGTCTTCCTCACTAACTTCTCCACAAACTCCAACTGGTTCAGAATGCTGCTACTGTTCATATCTTTACCAGAACCCCTTCTATAGAACATATCACACTGTCCTTTAGTGTCTTCATTGGCTCCCTGTTAAATATCACATTGATTTTAAGATTTTGCTTCTCACTTTCAAGACAGTCCATAATCTGGCACCTTCGTATCTCTCTGATCATCTTCATATCTCCACTCTTTCAGCCTAGCAACACCTCATCTTGAACTCTCTCCCAAAAGGCATTCGGAGCGTTGATTTTCTTCCTACCATTAAATCTCACCTTAAAACACCCCTGTTCTGTATATTCATTAAATGTTGTATTAACATTGGTTTTTATTGCAACTAATATTTTTATTTATTATATATTGTGACTGTTCATTAATGTGTTTATAATGTCCTTGAATGTCTCGAAAGGCACCTATATATAAAATGTATTATAATTACAATCAGGTCTGGTCTTTCAAGAACCATAAAACTTATGGGCACAGAACAGAGAAAGGAGAGGAACAGAGCAGAGTATTCAGTTACCTTTCATTGTCACATTGACACCAGAGGCGAGGAACAAGCCTCCAAAGCGGTTGTTGAAAATTTGATTGCCTTCCAGAGTTGCAGTGGCATGATTTGTGATCTCAATCCCTACAATACAGAAACAACAATGTCTAAAATCTTATACAGTGGCTTGCTAAAGTGTTCAATCCCCTTGAAAGTCACGAGGATTGACTGGAGTATAAAATACATATTTACATACACAATTTTCTCAAACAACACTTATGTTGAGAACTCTTTTGCTCCAGTATATTTTCAAAGGCCCAAATAGGTCAATTGTGTACTAACATTAAAAAGATAAAAAGAAAAACCATTACACAAGCTGTTTGCCTAAGTATTCAACCCCTATACTTTGGAAGCTGCAGGTTTACACAAATGACAAATTAATCACAACCGACACAAAGATGACAGTTATTAGATCAAAAATAAACATAATTAGGTACTACTTAGTCTTGATGTTTCCACCAAATACAAAAAATGCCCTTTGGAAGGGCCACTGTCTTTCTTGGTCAATCACTGCAAATATGAAGACAAATGAGCACTCTCCTGATGTGACTGAAGTCACTGAAACGCAGAAGGCAGGAAATGGCTACATAAAAATACTGAAGAGATTGAATGCCCCGTTAAGCATTGTTAGATTCATCATCAGAAGGCAGAAGGTTCATCACAGCACCCAGACCATAACTAGAACAGGCTGTCCCTCAAAACTAAGCATGAGAGCAGGACATCAACTGGTGAGAGAAGGCAACTAAATTGCTAAACTAAATACACCCACCACTCTCAGAAGTCTGTAATGCTCTTTGGCTGAAACTGGAGTGAAGGTGCATGGGTTCACAATTTCAAGAGCTCTTCATAAAACAGGATTCTACAGAAGGGTAGCAAGAAGCCATTCCATATGAAGATCCACATAACACATATGGCATTTGCTACAAGGCACGAGAAAGACTCAGTTAAGACATGAGAGGAGGTTTTAAGGTCAGATGAGACCAAAACAGAACTTCTTGACAGACTTCAAAGAGGTATGTGTGGTGTAACACTAGCACTGACCACGCCTGAAGAAACACCATACTTATGGTGAAATATGGTGGTGACAGCCTCATGCTATGGGGATGATGCTTATGTGCTGGGACTGGGAATCTTGTCATAGTTGAAGGGACAATGAATGGGCACAAACACCACACAATATTGCAGGAGAACTTGTTCCAGTCTGCAATGAACTTATGGCTCAGGAGAAGATTCATTTTTCAGCATGAAATTGACCCTAAGTATAAGGCCAAAGCGACATGGCTCAAAAAGAGACTGGTGGAGTCAAAGCCCTGATCTTAACCCTATTGAGAATCTGTGGCACTGTTTGAAAGCTGCTGTCCAGAGGTACTGTCCCCCCACCCTAGAGCATCTCTATTCATTCTGCCAAGAAGAATGGAGGAGAATCGCTCCTGCATGATGCGCAAAACCGGTACGTACTTAAAAAAAAAAATTAAGGCTGTTATTGCCACAAAAGGGTTCTCAACAAATATTAATGTGTAGAATCATTAAATATTTATGCAAACACTAAATTGTGAGTTTTTCTTCAGTTAAATATATACAAAAAATGGTTTATTTTGACATTTAGAAATGTATTGTTACAACATATGAGTTCACACTAAAAATACTGAATGGATAAATATGTGTACAAATCTTTTGTCAGGCAGAAAATTATGATGACTTTCAAGGGGGCTGAATACTATTGCAAGCCACTGTACAACAAAAAAACTGTACTAATGAAATGTTGGAGAGGAGCACAGCTAGACTAAACAGGCAGGTACACTGACATCACAAGGTCGACCCCCACCTGCAGCAAAGCCATCAAATATCCTGTTTTTCCTGAGCACAGGATGACTGTTGGTGCTGATGAGGACACCAGCTTGGGCATTGCGGAAGATGTCGTTCTCCTCGAGCAAACCTACACAGGTAAGGTGTGGCAGTCATCTGAAAGGCTGTAGGGTGGGGAAAACCCCAGGCCATTCATGCCTTTACAATGTCTATCACAGGCAGGGAAACTGTGACTTTATGTTTCCAGAAACAGACTGAACTAATGCCACAGAGAAATGCCCCATATTTCTCTCCCATAATGTCATAAAACAACATTATGCATACCTCGACCACCATTGAATATGCATATTCCACCGTCTCTACCATCATGGATCTTGTTCCTGCGAAGCGTAGGGTTGCTGTCTGTCTTTATCCACACACCAGCCATAGCATTGTCAAAGATCTCATTGTCCTCAATGAAACCCAACCCTGAGGACAGAATAGGCAGTGACAGAGGGCAAACTGAAGCCAGCCATATAGCTAGCCATCTTCCTGAAGCAAATGAGAAATTATGCTGAGGTCTCCGAACTGTAGCTTTTGCACTGAAAGTTTGTAAACTACAAATTAATAGTAAGCAGTTTATAACATTTCCAGAATGTATCACAGTGACCCAATGGACATTGAGCCAGAAGACCTAGTAATAGTACCGTTAAGAGGCTGAATCACAGCTCCTTACCAGAGTTGTATACCAGAATGCCACCATTCTGGCCTCCCCAGATCTTATTCCGCCGAATCTTGGGGTTGCTACCAGTTCTGCAGGAGAGAAATGGGCAGCAGTGCTACAAATACTGCAGTCTCAGGCTGTGAAACAAAGATGTTTTTAAAATAGAACAGTTTAATAAATAAATGCCCTAGGAAATGCAACAAATTAAAAAAAATAAATAAATCAAAAATCAAATCAATTTTTGGTGTGACACCCTTTGCCTCTAAAACAGCATCAATTCTCTTAGGGACACTTGCTTCAGCCTCTGCATGTAATCCTAACCGGCAGATAGATGGATGGATGGATTGATGGATGGATGCAGTATTCATTTCTCTTTTTGTTGATGACAGTTTATTGTAACTTTGGCCATGCACTGGGGCTCAGTGTCATGCACTCGGCCTCCGCAGCAGTTTGTTTCAAACTACACGTTATGTCATTAATCATCAGCTTGTTTTATTTGTTTGATTGTGGACTGGCCTGTCTACAAAGACCTTCATATTTTTTTTAAATCTAAAATATACTCTTTCCTATTGACACACTGATGCATAAGATGTAAACTGTCTAAAAAGATTTTTAAGAAACACACACACACAAATTATATAAAAACCTCCAGTGCAATAGGAAGCTTACCTGATCTGAACACCAGAGTACATGTGATTGTAGATGTCATTGTCTTCTAGAACACCGTGTCCATTGTCATAAAAATATACTCCAACCTGCAAAAGATAAAATATACAATAAGATGCTCTCCTGCCAATGGAGCGCTAGGACAAAATTAATGTTATAATAATTTATTCCAAATGAATAAAATAATGCATTATAATAAACATCAGGTTAATAAAAAATAGTAGCTCCCAGCCACTTACATCCAACTGAACTGCTGAAATGCCAGAATGAGTGCTTTCAGCCGTTACCTGCTTTCCGCTGTGTATCCGGTTCCGACGCAGTACTGGTGTGCTCCCGGTGGTCACCCACACACCCGCCAGAGTGTTACTGTACACTTCATTCTCCTCGATCACACCCTGCCCCTTTTCATGCTGCAGGGTAGAAGCCACGCCACGTGGTACAGTCAGAATCTCAGCTACTGACTGGAAGGGATCCCACTCTAACAATCATTTATTTTTAGCTATGTTAAACGGAAACAGAGGTCCTTCCCTGACACCTCTGTATTTACATACTTATTCAGAGCGTGTTCACACTCAGAGCTCGCAAAGTGTTCACAAGCACATCATGGCACCGTGTGTTAATTCCACGTCGTTTGTGCAGCTACGTGTGGAATTAAAACGCGTACATGAAATGCAGTAACCACCCAAAAATCTTGGAGGCAGTATGGTTAATTTATGTCACTGAACCAAGTGTTTATATATGGTGCAGTTAGTATTAAAGTAGCAATTGGTCTCTCTCTTCTTTTTGGCCGGAAGATATTAAAAACGGAATACTTCAAGCACTACTGTGTGTCTGTGTGCAGCAGCTTCAAAATGTACTGGCAGTTTAAGGTTCTTCTGCTTTCTACAGAGAATACTGCAGCAGTATTACAGAGTCAGCAACTCGCTGTGATAACAGTGAGTGTAAAACATTTCATGCCACAACCATAAACCACGCATTCAAGTATGATCAGCTGCACCACTGATGTAGTGACAACACACATAAGCATAAGGGTTGGGAGTAGGCCTGTCACAATTATTACATAATCACCTAATCAAGATTACGCAAAATATAATCGCGGTCAGCTCAAATAATCAGTAGAACCGTCTCCACTCATATAAAAATAGCTGGAGGAGACAGAACATCACTATTGCCATATCACCATTTCCACATCATTTTCTACCATGAAATGCTTGGCTGGCTTTTGTTTAATGACATCATCTCATTGTGATTCTGAACCGATCCATACCACCTGCCCTATTTGTACATCACACGTCTGCGCATGTGCAGCATTAGGCTTCTCAGCAAATTTTATGACGGTCCCCGTTTTGTACCCCTTAGTTTCACAACATTTTCATGACCCAGCCTGATCCCGTTAGTATTTCTTTTCACCACTTCAGGTTCATTTGACGGGCTGGTTGCTCGTGAGCGATATCAGGCAGATATTCAGATTTTCTCTGTTTAATAAAAGTTCTGCATAGCACCTGTACTTGAGTACGTGTTTATGCGTCTCATTATGGTGGGATGACTGTTTATGTCCCTGACGGCTGCCACTATTATGCTGCAGCAGAGTCAGTATATTATGGCAATAGGACAAAGAACAAGAGAAATATGTGTTATTTTTTTATTCATTTCTGATCCCACTGCTTTGGAGTTATATAAGCAGGTGCACATAACTGGCATGTAAGTTCGTTTTCGCTGTAAAGCAATAAACGTGGAAATGTCTAGTTGCAGCAGTGCAAATGTGTATTTTATGTGCATTGTGCTGTTAAGACAAGAAATTACCGTGCATTTTAACCTTTATGTGGCTAATTTGTGCTTCTTTAGCAGTATAAAGGATAATTCACAATGCACATGCTGTGATTTCTTGTCATGACAGCATGAATGCACATAAAATATACACATTTGCACATATAAAGAATGCGTACTTGCATATCAATTATGTGCATCCCTGGTTATAAAAATGGCTGAAACAAACACAAAATACACCGAACTTCATTTTTCAGTTTAGAGTGAACCAAGGTTAAAAGTATACGAAAATACCATGTTACTGGTTTGTAGCAGTTTCACCTGATGAAAATATAAACTAACATTTCAGATATGGGGTATTTAGGTAATAATATTGACCGAAAAACTGGAAATAGACGACCGGAGTGAACACAAATAAAATGGATTGTTCCGTTTTGGTTAAGTCAATGGAATCATTAACATCAGTGGTCTGTATCATGTTTCTCAGAGATGGCTTTCTTGCTTAGCCAGATAACTTGTCAGATATAAGGTACTGTATAGTTTAAATGAATTTTATCTTTGTGTACTTATATTTACCCCAGACTACCTTAATTCCAATAAGTTATTCAGCTTAGTTTGCTGTAAATGCAAGCGATATGATTGCATTTATAGCATGGCCGTTCCTCACCTACTTTTAAAATGGCAGGATGAACAAATAGGGCAGTGCAGGCGTGTGAAGTAAAATTGGGCAGGTGGTATGGGATCGGGAAGAGAGAATAGCAACTTTTTATCGCCAAGCATTCAACTTATTTAATGTCATATCATGCCTCTACAATTTTTGTTTAAAGCTTAAAAGGCAAAAGCATTTTTTTATATGTTCCAAATATTCAATATTTAGTTCTTTATAAGGTCTATATGTAATATTCAACTATGGTTAGGCTAACTAGGCTGATAGTGTTATAAAATGAACAGGAAAAAAAAACAAATCATTAATCGTAATTATTTTTATGACAATCATCAACTAAAATCTCATGATGGTGACAGTCCCAGCTGCGAGCATGGAGCACAAAGTAGCCCGAAGAGTCGCATGTGTGATTAAGCATACACATGGGAATGAGGAAATTTCCATACTACGTAGATGCCCCCATGCTGCCCATCGTGGATTTTGTTCTGTCGGACGATAGGGCAGCTGTTGGTCCGGATCTGGATCCCTGCCAAGGCGTTGCCATGGATGTCGTTCCCTTCGATGAGGCCCCGCCCATCTCCAAATATGTAAACACCACCTTGGTTACCATTGTAGATGGCATTTCCCCTGGATACACAGCACAGAGGACAACTGCATGATACACACACATCAATACCAAAGTGTATGTCAGAAAGCTAACTTGCACAAGCATAGCCGGGGAAAAAAAAAATCATATTTAAAAGCTCCTTGCGATGGGAGCCAGGCCTAAACAATTACACATATGAATCTGCTCCAAACTCATCAATTATTGGAATGTCTTCCTATGTTTATGGTACCAGGCTTCCATTGGAGTAGTCCAGACAAATGAACCAAATCAGTTCAAAACAATTAAGATAGCAGAACCATAAACGCGATAAAAATAAGAAGACTTGATAGAGGAATCCCAATAAACGGACGTATAAGTAAAGATGCTAACCTGATGGTAGGGTCACTGTTAGATGTGATCCAGACCCCAGCAAAATTATTCGCATAGATCTTATTGTCGATGAACTGGCCGCGACCCTTTTCATGCACGTAGATGCCCCCTGTCTGTCCGTGGTGGATCTCACAGCGCACCACTGTGGGGTTTGCGTAAGCTTTCACCTCAAACCCAGCGATACGATTCCGGTGGATGTTGCAGCTCTCAAAGTAGCCCTGCAGAGAACACACAGCACACACCAAAATGTACACCAGTGTCAAGTAAAAATCCTATTAAGCAGGTAAAACCACAACACCCGACTTTTAGGTTTAGAGAGATTTATCTAAACAGGCATAGCTCATGTTCTTTTCCACGGCAAGCAGATTAACTGTATATACTAGATAGAGCCCTGGTTTTGAAAACATGATGTTTAGCACCCACAAAAGTACCCTAAGAATTGGGGACGAAACAGGAGCACCCCAAAGAAATGTGCATAACATGCAAACTCTAAACGAGAATGGGGGTGAGATTCAAACCCCCAACACTGAAGCTGGGGCAACAGAGACACCTGCTTAGCCACCAAACTCCATCCATCCATCCATTAACTTCCTTTTGTCCGGGGTTCGGGTCGCGGGGGTAGCAGCTTCAGGAGAGATATCCAGACCTCCCTCTCCCCAGCTACCTCTACCAGCTCCTCGGGGAGGACGCCGAGGCGTTCCCAGGCCAGCCGAGAGA
>JAODLC010000869.1:0-15235 GCA_026781145.1 Hippopotamyrus pictus | reverse complement strand
ATGTCTGATGCCGTTTCGTCTGAAGTCTGACGGATTTTTTCATAAGACCTGAGGATGTCCTAAAATGTACACCGTACTACGATAGCCGAAACTATAATTAACCAACTGCGCTGGCAAAAACGTGAAGCAAGCGAAGCAGATTAAGAAAGAGGTCGTTTTAATCCTTGATTTGTTTTAGATAATACCTTTCCTTGTAGTTGTTGATAGCATTATACTTTATTTTCATACTTTCAGTCATGTTGTATAAAATACAACAAATACTCCCGAGCGTTCCGTAAAATCTGGAACAGGTATAGCAACCCAGTGCCAGCTGACGTAAGGTTAGGTATCTTACTGGAAGTTAGGCAAACTTTCTACACAGACCTGCGCAGCACGTCTTGCTTCTTCATTCTTCCGTTTTTTTGTTCTTCATCGCTATGCTCTTTATTGGTGTTGATTTGAAGCGATCTCTCTCTCTCGCTCGTTAATCGGGCTCCCTCCAAGGGGCGTAAATCGTGGGAGGCTGATTTGGTCCCCACCAAAATGTTGAAACTAAACCTACGCCCTTGCCCCCGGCTTGATTACGGGCCCCACGCAGAGTACGTTTTCGGACCGCCCGCCAGGGTGCCTCCTAACACCCGATCACTGGGAAGGACTGCGGGGTTCGGATCCGCAGGAAACCTAGTACACACACAGCGGGGGTGTGACAGAAATAAAACCTCGATCGCTGTATCCACTGACAGCACCCAGTATCCCAGGGTTAGATAATCGCATTTATATCAGTTCACGACGTGTCATGCTTTGTTTGGATTATTCTATACCTATTATTCCCGTGCTTTAGAACAATGCACACTAACATCGGCGCAGTTAATCGTGTCTTTGAAGCAAAAAAATATACTGAAGTGTGTCTTAATTTTAGGAAATGGATCACGGTCCTCTGTAATATAATCCGATACTTTGATTTTGTTTGAAGGACAGAGATATGGTAATCTGAACTCGTATTCTCTTAACTTTACCCAATGACGATACTTCTCAAATACACAGCACAGAGAAAGATAACAAAGGACGCCGAAAAACCTGTATTAATATCATATATACAGCCCACAAATAAAAACGTAAAGAAGAACTCCGTCTCGTTTACAGGAGATGGCTTTTATTATTCGGCGCTTACGTCATTTTCCCATGAATATAGTAGAGATAAATATAGTCAGTATTTAATCAATAAGGAAATAGTTAAGTCTATATACTAGCAGTATTCAGAAGTTATCGTGGTTAAGGTATTTAACGTTTTAAAAAAAATCGTTAAAAATGTCAGACACTTGAAACAGTACAATTTTAAAATTATAAAATTGCCACACAAAAACTGATTTAAAATCAGTAGCCTATGTGACGGTAATTTCTAAAGTTACTACATTCATACATAAAAGTTAAATTAATTATTCAAAATATTTAACGTTAAACACATTTCGTTTTTTTCCACTTTTAACATAGCGCGTCGATCAATAAAACGCAGAACATAACAACTAGTATTCTAATTTTCGTTTACCAAAATATGTAGCACGTTTCTGCAAACGATGGGCTAATAGATAAAACCAATTTAAGCGCAGGATACATAACCTATAACTCGAATCTTCTCAGTCGGAAATGATTTAAGAACGAATTTCGAACAATTACACAACTGGCAAAGCCAGTGCTGCTAAAAATTCACAACACGTTAAATCAGAGTTGAATATTAACTAAAACAAAGGCTTCATTTTTTTAAGTAACTGGATCAATCCAATTTTAAACGGCGCGTGTAAAACATTAGATTTTCCATATGAAAGGATAACATAGTTTTAAATTTAACAAGCTGCCGTCTGCAACCATCGCACCGGATGGAGAATTAATAGGCTACTTGCCATTTGTTTCCTTCTTTTTGCTGAAGGTATGCGTAAACCTTTTTATAGTTTTTTTTTTTTTTTTAAACATATACAGACAAAACGACCGATGGGATTTTGCCCCCACACAAAACAAGAAGAAAGCAGGAACCAGAGACTAGATCTTACGTTGGGGATTACCAGAAGATGAACAAACATCTGATGCCTCACTCGAGTGTACATAATCTATGTATTTCGACAAAAAAAAAAAATTATCGTTGAAGCTACGCTTGTATTACTGCTAACATATAGATTGCAGATCACAGCATGCAGGCTGCATTAATGGATACAGACATGCCGTGCAGCCCGGCTCCCCGAGGTCGCGGTGGGCCGGGGGGGGAGGGGGGGTAGGCTTTGGTGAGGTTAAAGGTTACTTTTGCCTTCTGGCTCTTTTTCGGGTTTGAGAGGGAAGAGGGAAGAGGGAAAAGGACGCGGCGTAAGCTGGAGACTTGTGTCTGTGGTAAATTTAAATATCTACGTCCAATAGATCGCTTAAGCAATGCTTTTTGGAAGAGGGATGTTAAAATAACCACGCGTCAAATTAATCCTCCACGTATCGAAAGAAAACCAAACTGCATTTGCAATTTCACGCACGGCAGCGCTCATTGATTTTTTTAAACCAGAAGAGCAGACAAAGTGTTTTGTCTCTGTGCTAATTTTGAACAAATCTCATGTTTTATTGCCTTCGTCTCGTGTATGAGGTACAGTATGACATTTTCTTCAGCTTAAACCTTTTAGTCCAATTAAAATAGTTCATGTTTATAAGCGACAGTTCTGAAAAAGTTCGATCGATTAAGGTATAGTTTCAAGTTAAGCGAATCAGCCCGGCAGCTTACTTAAATGTTTTATGTTGCAACTTTTCCTCTGTTAGAAGCACTTGATTTAGTCGTTTTCTTACCTTAATGTTCAGGAGGAAAGTTCACCTTATTATTCCTATTATTCTTAAGTGTGTTTCTAGCAAATGTTTTGTGGGCGGTAAACGTGCGCGCATACAGGCTGCCGCTTTAACGTGCCTATAGGGCTCGATGTCGCCGGCTTGGCTGCGTGGGGGTCTCGCTGCCCCCGGGTGAAAGTGCTCTGATGAGCCTTACCGCATGGCCACGACTTCTCGGAACCTTATCAACGGTAACCTTATAATCTTAGTCTTTTTTGTTGTTTACTGTGTAATCTGACTTCAAAAACAGTTACAATGTATTCCGTCTGTGTCGTGTGTGTGTGTTTGCGAATTAGATGTGTGTAAGGAGTCTTCCGATCTTTGTAACATTTCGTTTCCTTCATATAATCTTGGTGAATAACGAATCGTTTTCTTTCAGCGAAACCAGGTGTTGACAGAATTCTGCATGTATATAGCGGAGAAATGGCCATCAAATCAGCATAAGTGAAATGCGACATTTCAGAGCTCATCTGTTCTTTTTAAATGCTGGTTAGTGAGCAGAAAGCGATAGATTCTCATGTGTAGACATACGATTTTAGCTGTATGATCTAACTGGTATTGGTGTCTAACTTCGGCCAAGACGGAAAGCAGTTAATGGTGGTTTCTACGGGCTTTGCATGGCGCCCACACACCAACTTTCTTCACTGTTTTCATTTTCAGGTGTTTTCTTGATGTCTCTAAAATGTATTTTAACGTTTGTTTACTACAGTTGCACGATTAGGGCCTACTCTATATTTGTGGCCATGTACGTACTATTCGGCTAATTAAACGAAGATATCAGCTGGTTTTAATGTTGTTTAAACACGTTCTTTTTTTGTTTTATTGAGTAAATGATAGTGTAGTGTATTGTTCAATAAACGGGCTAATTAGTACAGTAAATGTGCAATATGCATTCAAACTTACACTAAAGCACATGGCGCCATAGTAGTGGCTTACAGGGGCCTTGGAATCGCTGCTGGAGCGCGGGCTCTTGTGGTCGCGGCAGTTGCATTGTGGGAGTTGTGGTTTTCAGCTAACGTTCCCATTGGGAGGATCTCATTGATTGCTGATATTGTATAATATCTATGGTTAACATCCATCTGTAAAGGCAAAGGTTCATTACCAGTGCTGTTAATGTATTGCAGTTAAGATTCTCGCATCCATCTTTAAATTGCTTATACTCGACAGAGATACAAGGGAGCTCTATCCTCTAAGTAGCGGTACACCCTGAACAGGATTGCAATCCATCGCAGGGCCCATATAGTGATGCACTATGATCCATGAGGTGGGTGATGCAAATTATCTTAACAATGTCTTTTGACTACAGAAGGAAACTGGAATAACTAAAGGAAGCTTATTTGACATAGAGGACATGCAGACTCCATACACTGAGACCACAGGTTTAAATCCTGACATATCGGACCTCTTTCTCCACCCTAGTTAAATTCATATAATTTTTTTGTCCTGTCCGGCAGCTTTAGCAGAATCATGGTCTGGATGCCCTGCTGTGCCAAACATGTTTGCTTTAGCATGAGGGCCTCTATGAACTCTGTATAGGCCCCTCATGTTGATCGATTTCTTTTTATTTTATTTATTTATTTTATTTTTAGCACATGTAAAATATTGCAGTGGCTGAGCTGACTGAAGAGGGGGGACAGACGGAGGAAAAAAAGAGAGAAAAAGAAAAGGAGGAGAAAGTGAGAGAGATAAGCTAAGAAAGACGGGCGTAAAGCAGGTAGCACGTAACTGGCCGCCAACTGCTGTATCTGTGAAGGAGCGAAAGAAAAGGCAAAGGATCAACAGCATCTGAAAGAAGCGCAGAAATGGATAAATACATAAACACAAACGAAAAGAAAGAATAAAGAAAATGAACCAGATATACAAACATACAGAATGTTTGTGCTAGGAGGGGTGCGTGTAAGCGTATGTTCATGCATGTTCATCTGTGTTGGCGAGGTGTGCGGGCATGTGTGTGTTTTCAATATGGAGCGATAGCATCCAGAAGTCTTTCATCCAGCTGATTTTGTCTTTGCCCAGAACGCAGTTTGCCACTGACTTTCTAAACTGCAGCACAGAGTGTGTTGGACGTCCTCACTGGCTGAGGCTGACTTGCGTCCCTCCTGCTAAGGTGCATCTAGTGCAGTTAGTGCGCAGTGTCATGTCTACTGCACTGGACGCCCCTTCTAGCAGGAGTGGCTCTAATTTCTCCTCACTCATGAGACATTCACAGCCTGTCCTGGTGAACAAGAAAAGCCGACCATTATGGACCAACATAAGAGTTTGAGTGCAGTCTGTTTATACAGGTCCAGATCGAGGAGCACGTTGCAACTGATACACTTAGCAGGCATCATTGTCCAAAGTGACATGCAGTTGTAGGTGGGATCAGACAGTCCCTGGAGCAATTGAGGGATAAGGACCTAGTACTCTGCCGACACTGGGATTTGCACTGGCTGATCACAGGCACACTGCGCTAAAGACAAATAGGGGAAACTGAATTAGAAAACTTGGTTGGTTTTACTGGGGCTTGAACCCAGAACCTTCTGTGTGTAAGGCAGCCATGATAACCACTACACCATAGAACCAGCTGTGCTCATGAATGGGTGATGCATGAAGAGTCAGTGGGCAGGCCGGCCGCCACTTATGAGCTGGGCATTCTCTCAGCCCGGGCCCCCCCCCCCCCCCATGTCCGCAGCCAGCCCCACCGCAGCAGGCGCCCTTCATGCACTGCTGGAGCCGCCCCCCCTCGCCTTCCCATCTTCCAGTTACAGTCAGTTTTGCAGGTTTGCATCCAGCCTGAGATCCCTTGCTGTGCAAATCCAAGCAAAACCCACTGTGCCTGGAATACCACCTCCCCCCCATGAGGTAACCAAAGGTAGGGGTATCACTCCAGCCCCATTTATGGGGGCTTCTCACAGCACTGTTTCTACGCCAGTCAATGTGGGACATGAACACTAATTCCCGTGTAGCTGCAGTTCTGTGCTGACTTGGAGAAACTTTACCAGTGTGATCTGGTACCAGCTTCCCTGGATATGATGGGATGTGCTGCTTCAGGCACTGCGGCAGGTTCGCAGTTCATGGATACGTGCAGGACTGAAATGCTTTTGTGAATATGGGGGGGGGGGGGTGGTATCTCAACATCACACGGCATCCATCTCTGATGTGCAAGATCGTTCAAGTGAAGCCTTCTGTCAACATGCATTTGTCATTTTTCAGCAAAATAAACGCCTTTTCCAAAATGATATTTTTAAATGTTTTCTCATGTTGGTGCATTTGCAGTTAAGATGAAAGGAAGCAGGTGAGGAGAAGCGAATGTTCCCGTTTCATAAAGCAGTACCATGCCCAACTTGTTAACGTGAAAGATTACTATAGGAGATGAGAGAACGGGAGGGCAAAGGGCTGACACGAGGCACGAGCTGGGCCGAATTAGTCTGTATACCACAGATACTGAATAAAAGCGAAAAATGAGTCGTGCTAACACCAGGGGGCGGTGGATGCCTACCAGTTTAAACGCAGCCCAACCTGCCATCGATGTCCGCTCACCAGTTGCTGCCATAATTGGTCTTAATAATGATAAAACGCATAATTTTGCATATTTGAAAACTCTGCTATTTAACCTTGCTATTCAAACAAAGATTTAGTATCCGGCGTGATTAATTGGTAATCTTTCCGATTTTTATCATGCTTACGCTACACTCAACCGCGTCTACGACCTGCCGCCTTTAACTGCAGTAAGCAAGCCATCACTCGATTCACTGAAGTACTGATTCATACAGAAAGTACATAAATTCCCGCTTAATTTATACATTCTGATGTGATAATCAACATTTGTCTTACTGATAAAGTTCGCTGCGTGGCGAAGGAAAAACGCTTGCCGTTCTTGACAATGGCTTTTAGGCCTTTGTGAACGTGATAAAGAAAACCCAAATATTGTTTTGCATGTTATACTCATTCATAGTAATTTTATTAAAGAATGACAGCCCAACGTTTCCGTCATTCCCTCTGACTGAAATCGCTCTCGCCGCAATTCGACGCTAGATGGCGCTGCGAAGGGCTCGGCGTATTTTCTGCCCCGTGAACGTTAAGCCCAATCAGCCCTGGAAGGAGGTGCCTGGTGTCCGCAGCGCGGCGAGCAGGCGGGCTGGGCTGGTAGTGCCCGTTACGTGCCATGCGGTGATGAATGCCAGTGTCTTCATAGTCAATGTGTGACTCTAGGAAGTTTATGTTAGCATCTAACCTTCCGTCAGCTTGAGCTTGCGAAGTGTGGAGGATGCGCCCTGCGTGGACGGAGCCGAACTATGGTTACGAGCGGTATCGCAATTTACGGGCAGCCAGCACCCATGCTGACCTCCGCAGAGAAGCATCGCTCAAGTAACTTTCCCTCACACACTTTCATCGGAGGCGGATTTCAGGCGTATTCCTGCGTGATCGCGGCTCCAGCTCCGGCAGATTGAAAGGCGTTGGCCATGGCAGGTGCGCTTGTGTTCAGCGCGCTTTTCCTGCCACTTGCGCGGACCGCCGGTCCGGTTCCGGGCTGCCAGGAGGTGCGATCCGCCTTCCAGCTGCTCCACCCAAGCGGAAAATGGGCTCCGGAGAGCCCCGTGTCAGGTGAGCGTCCTCCTCTCTACATGTCATTTCTTAAATTACGGTGGATGCGGATAACTGTCAGTGCAACATTTCTCAGCGGTGTAAATAGTAGCTGTCGTTTTCACAATTACTTCATAGTAATGGAGTTCGTGTCAAGTGTGATTAAAGTCTTCTGACGTGCTCCGTATACCAAAAGTTTTTAGGCTGCTTTGAATGAGTGTTATAGCTGTAATGTTAAAGGCTTTTATTTGCTTAATGTAAAACTAAATAAAACCGGTGACATGTCATTTTAATTTCAGCTTCTTATGGCAACTCGCAGCATTATTAATCTGGCGGCATTCACCTGAACATCACTGCATGGCTACATGAATGCTGTCCATTATTCGACTGTACTTTCACTGATCACATTAAGCTACCACTACAGTGCAATCCATGCATCCAACGTCTGATCCTGGTCAGTTTTGCGGAGGAGCCTGGAGCTCACGGCCAGTGCTGCCAGGTCCAGCAAAAAAACTGCAGCCCAAGCTCTGCTTAAAATCCGCGCAACGGAAGCTGACGCTAGCCTAATATTTGAAATCCCTGTATACTGTATCTAAATCGGTATTTCACATGCTGATCACATTTGAATGTTCAACTTTTTAAAACCAGTTAAATACCATGACGTCACATAGACGGACGCACTCTCCTTTCCCAGGGATAACAACTTTGATCAGCTGACTGGAGTGAGATTTTAAATTCGTGACACATGCACATGTATGTAACAGTTTTATTACCTTGTAAATATTCTGTAGTTTTTACAAACTACCCTAATGCTTTTATATAAACTTTAGGTTTATAATGGAATAATAATATAGATATGCTGTAAGTTTGCTTGCGTAAGTATGAAAGCGTGAGTGTCGGCAGCCCTGCTTTCCGTGTGGGTCTGTCTCTGACTTTGTCTGGCTAGCGATTCAGCATTGGGCTCCACTAATACTACTATCTGCATTCATAATTATTCATTTAATTTTCCTCTCTACAGTTATGAGATATGAAAGCTGCCCAAAAGCCCGCAACCCGCGACCTCGTAGTAGTTACAAGCAACTGTATTTTCAAAATAGCCCAATTGAGCGGGGAGATCGCGGACCTGGCAACTCTGCTCTCACGGCTGGACTGCCCATCTGGCATGCCGGGCGTTTTCCCGGGGGACCGATGGGTATGTAGACCGGTCAAATTTATCACGGGGGATCCGAAAATTGACCGTGAGTCTGTGGGGGACCCCAAAGTCCAGGGGCGATTTTTTTTAATCCCAACGTAGGGTGCCTGGGAGCATGTCCCAGACACCACACGACATACGATATGGGTCCGCCCTGGACGAAGTGCAAGTCTGGCACGTGTACCGACACACTACGGGCAGTTAACGAATTGCATGACTTTCCTGCATAGGAGAACAGACGTGCGAACTCCACGCGCACACACAAGGAGTCGTGGTGGAAATCAGTTTGTAATTTCACATTCAGAGAAGGCTGATATCAATTGAATCAACTTCAGGTTTCACAGGGTTACGTAACATCGCCCCGCACCCGGGTCGGTCCCCGCCAGGTTGCCCCCCTCCCGTCCGCAGCGCAGCGGGGCTGGTTTTTTAGAAGGAGCACCTCTCCCGTGTGAAATCCGAAGTCTGTAAGCTATTACTACACCTCCCTACCCCTATTCCGTGATGTATTTTTTGGCTCAGAGCGCATTTTAAGTGCCCTGTCAGGATACCGTTCAGAAAACCGCCTAGTGTCTTTGGAGAGCAAGGGCAATTGTGAAAAGCAGATAAATGCGATTGTGCAAAACCGTCAGTGAGTTATGCGCCCAAAGTAATAGCTAATGGCCTTTGATTTTCTCTTCTGGTAAGTGCCGTGTCGAGTTTCTGGGATTTTGTTTCTCACCCCATAACGAGAGAGAATTGGATGGAATTGTCCCTACATCCAGATAGTGGCGGATCATTTCCGAAAGATGGAGTATCTGGTTTCGGGAATCACACAGGGCGTGTGTGTGTGTGTGTGTGTGTGAGTGAATTAGGTTTATATTACATTGTGGGGACCAAATGTGCCCCACAATGTAATAAAAACCTGTTTTTTGATGTTGCGGGGACCATTTTTACGTCCCTCCAAAGATCTGTGAATACAAATTTAAGGTTAGGGCTGTGTAGGGGTTAAGGTTGTCGTATTGGGATTAGGGTTTTGCCCATAGAAATGAATAGAGAGTCCCCACAATGATATGAATACAAACATATCTCTCTCTCTGTGGGTGTGTGTGTGGATAAACCCAGGGTGATCCATGATTATCTGGACTGACATGTTTTTTTTTTTAACATGTAAAATTAACTGGCCAAAACTCTATCTACTAAAGAACTGAGAAAATTATAGGTCCAAAGATAGACCAGACAAAGAGCTTCCAAATGAGTAATGGTCTTACATCTTACATTTATCTAAAATCATTTTAAGAAGTGTAGAAAGTACTCGTTAACCCCCCACCCCCGGAGAATATTTTCATACACACACCGTCTGACTCATAAATAATAATATCACGGTTACGCTGTAAAATATCTTCCCTCAAAGAATTAACTATGCCCATTTTACGCATATTATTCTAAAAAGCAGTAGAGGATACAATACAAGCTTCTTTATAAAGGGCTGTCTCTGAACCCTTAAATTTTTAGAAGTGGTTCATATTACCCGGAAGGCACCATTAAGTACGTTTTATACACGGGCCTGCCGTAATAATATTAATATAATAATACCGTAATGGACCATTTCATTTATGACTAAACGTTAACTTTTCAAATTAAACATTATCCCTGGTCTATTGTCCATCAAACGGCGAAAAGAAAGGGTTCTGGTGATTTGCACAGTGACTCAAAGGACTGAGCAGGGCGGAGCATCGCGCTGCCTCTCGGCGTGTGAAGTTCATTTGCAGACATTTTCCCCAGTAAATGGGAACCGTGACACCACGTCGCTATGGGGGGGCTCCGATCCCCAAAGTGAGAGCTCGACCTGTTGCATGAGTAATGTATTTATTACGTAAATTGACAGTATTTACTGCGCCTCAGGGGCATTGAGCTGGAAATGTTAATTGGCTGTTTTTGTGTCGTTATGAGTGACACGCAGGTCAGGCTGCCCCATGCACAACCCCGTTCAGAGCTGCCATTCTAATTGTGAACATTTGCTGATGTTTAATGGCTGACGGTAAAATGCCATGTGAATGTGTCGGATCCCTGGGGGGACTGTGGGCTTCCAGCTACGTACGTCAGCTGTTAAGTTTTTCGTGGCAAAACGGGCCGTGATGGCAGCGTCAAGCCCTGCCAACGGCGCTACTGGAATTGCAGTGGTGTAAGCGGATTGAATACTGGCCTTATAAGATAGCTGTCTAATTGTCCTCCCTGATACTTCATAAGCTTGCTCTTCCATTCACAGTCCCTTTCTCACATATTAATCGCCTTCCAGTCTTCCCGGTCTTCTGTCCGTGTACCCATCTCTTTCTTCAGTAGCCCCAGAATTGAATTCCGTTCTCCGTAATATTCCTGGTATCAGAGTTATTAAAACCTTTCGGCTTGTCTCGTTATATGATAGGTGCTCTATACCCCGAAATAGCTCCGCTTTGGCTCCCAAAATGCGGTGCAGATGTTAAGGGGCTACGGCGTGACATTTCTCAGCAGGCGACGATCGTCGGCGTCGCGCAAGGTTGCGTGCAAGGTTGCGTACAAGTTTGACTTGTTTCTCATCCAGCAATTTTACTGTTGATGAGATTAGGCTGACAAATTCGGCTCAGTTTTAAGGCAGATTAGAGTTTCCCGATTATTTTGATAATCGTAGAATTAAATTATTTTTAAATCCCAGCCGGCGATTTGCGAAAGCACATTAGCGACCGCGGCACATTATGGGGTGGGGACGGTTTGAGAGTTTGTGATCCTTTTAATGCAATAGCCACCGTTGGACACTCGAAGGGACGCAGCAGGATGTTTCATTGCAGGAGCAACACGGGGTTGACGGCCGGGGCTCCGCACTCGAAGAGATTCACAAACATGAGGGCGATCTTTATTGCGCTTCCCGGAAGGCTTTCAGGCTGGAGCGGACCTGGATCCCAGGCTGTATGATTTGATTAGAACCCCAGTAGGGATGAAGGAATTTTTCACGTTATCGTTATTATTTCTGAAAGAACACAACTGTTTATCGCCCATCGTATCCGGCAGCAAACGGCTTCATTAGGCAGCCCTCCCAGAGCTGCTGTTTAATGCTACTCTTGAACCGAGTATGAAACAACTGGCATTTGCAGCCAAAACCCGGGAGCTGCACGTCGACGAGACGCGGAGTCTCCGCTCCACTGACCACGATTCTACAACCAATTAGCAGACAGTGAGATCGGTAACATTAACAAACGGATGATGACCTACAGATCCTTACAATGGAGTGTTTCTCTACAAATCGATCCTGAAGTCAGCGTGCTTCCCCAGAGGGTCAGCTTGTAGCTTAATAAACGAATATAACAATCGCCCGGAGCTAACGTAATGATTGCTGTCTTGTGTCAAGAACAAATAATTAGACTCAGTGCTCACCTTACGACGAACACCTACACAGTGATTGGTAGGACGCCGTTATATCTTCAGAGCCACTTTGAGTTCAGACGAGTTGTATGTTCAGTGACTGAACCTGCTGACCCTGCCTGCGTGCTGCATGTATGGAGTTTTTGCCACACCGTTAGGAGGGGCAGCCTGTTAGTGCTAATGAGCGGATTTACCTAATAAACCAACCACTGAGCATTGATCCGCAAGGTTACGAGGTTACAGAGCATCTCTAAGCAGAAACTCGATTGTTTAGATTTACAAGAACGCATTAAATAGGAACGTCTTCACTCTGGTATATGACCTCACTGTCAGTCCGCCCACGGTAAGGCAAATTCACTGTGGCTTTTCCAGGACGTGTGCAGTTTGAAATCTTCATCTGGGAATTCAAAGAGGCCAGATTAAATACTAGAGAGGGAAAGAAAACAGAATATGACAAGTTGTGAGGTGGAGGTCTGGTCCGATGCCTCCATGTGCTGCGCAGTGTGTAAAGAGTCCGGTGGGGGCTTGGCATGGCCGATATCACGAGGGCTCTCAGTCGCTGGCAGATGTGGGAGGGCTGCAGGATTTGACACGCCACTGAACCTGCAGGCCAGGCTGAAAATTAGAGGAGGGAGAATCTTCTGGAACAAGAGCACACCGACTTAACAACGCACCAACTGGCCAGGGTTCAGTGTAATGTCTTGGGCTTGACAGTCGGTTCTGATGGTTGATTTCTCAACCGTTACAGGATTTTTAAACTGGAATCACTCGCACCTGCATTATAATTGCATTCAAAGGCATTAAAGTGCAGTTTAATTGCAAACGTCCGCTAAGGTTTTTGAACTGGGATGTCTCTCATGGAAAAAAACCTATAGACTGTTTAATTGACATAGCTGGTGTCGTTCTGTCATTTACAGCTCAGCAGATGTTGTCATAAAATGAATCATTTACACGTATACACTTCATTAATTTATAACGCTGGGCATGTGTGCACAGTTAATTCCTGTTTCCTTAATGTGATCATCCTTGCCAGCTTAGAAGAGCATTTGTTTGTGCATTTTCCCTGCTGCCCCGTTGTGAAGGTTGCTACTTCATTAGGACAATCTACCAGGAGCCCCTCACCCCCCCCATGTGCTTGCTGGGACCTCCTTCTTATTCAGAAATAATTATGGGGGGGGGCACAGAAAGCTGGCCAGAGAGTCCTGATGCCGCTGTCATTTGGGGCAATTTCAGAAACTTTAAAGACTTAGCATCTTTTATCGGAGTCTGTTCCATAATCTTCGGAATTCTTATTTGTGCTCATTGTTCTTTGTTTAAACGGTTTAGATATTATGCCAGCAAAGGGAAAAATTAGACTCAATATGGGAGGATGTAATGTTGAAAATATGATGCAACCAGTTTCAACCAGTAATAATGTGGTGAGCGTGTTTACCACTGGTCCTAATGTACCGAAAATGCCTGATTTGTTGCAGACAGGCATGCTGTTTGTCAATAGGGCTAAAGATCATGGTGTAAACTCCCTGGGTTCTTATTACCGCGTTAGGCCGCTGCACTGTCCTTCACTTTGCAAAGAACATCGTCATTTACAGCTGCCTGTCAGGCCCCGTTGATTTTCACTTGTCAAGCCTTCCTTGCAGGTATCGATCCTTCTGTTCGCATGCAAAATTGGTTTTTATTGCGTGCTCTGGAACTGAATACTGATACCAGCTTCACAGGCAGCATTCGAGTGTGTGCTGGAGTAGCAGGTGTGTAGCTTGGCTTGAGATTGTCTCTGGGATCTCTGCCTTTCATGTAGCAGGGGCGCTAACAGTGCTGTGAGTATGGTTATGTGAGTCTCATATTCATTCGAACACTGGAAGCTGCTATTTGCTGCTTACAGGTCTGTCTACAGTTACAGGTCTGCTTGCAGTTTTTACCAGGCCTACCTACAATTTCTAACAGGTCTGCCTACAGTTACTGGTCTGTCTACAATTACGGTCACAGATCTGCCTACAGTTTCTAACAGGTCTGCCTATAATTACAGATCTGCCTATAGTTACAGTTACAAGTTTGCATACAGTTTCTAACAGGTCTGTCTACAGCAGGGGTCTCCAGCTCCGGTCCTGGAGAGCTACTATCCAGTTGGTTTTCTGTCCCACTTTTAGCTTCTGGTGAGCCACACCTGTTCCTGGTATTTACCTGAGAACAGGTGTGGCTCATCAGAAGCCAAGTGGTCTACAACTATGGATCTGCCTACAGGTACAGGTCTGTCTAAAGTTACAGGTCTGCTACAGTTTCTAACAGGTCTCTCTACAGCTACGGATCTGCCTACAGTTACAGTTACAGGTCTGCCTACAGTTACAGGTCTGTCTAGTTACAGTTACTGGTCTCCTTACCTTTTAAAGTTATAGGTCTGCCTTCACTTGCAGTTACTAAAAGGTCTGTTTACAGTTACAAGTCTGCCTACAGTACAGTTACAGGTCTGCCCATTTGCGAAGCTGGGTATTTAGTGATGGGCTGTGCCCATAATGGCTGTGCCCGCTGTATCACTGAGCCATCTGGCCGTCGTGGCATCCTCCCCCAGTCTGACTTTGCACTCTCTCCTGCCAGTCTGCCCTGGGTGGGTCTGCCTGTGAATGGCTTCACCTTAAAGGCTTAGCTTCACACACTCACCGTGCCAGATGTCTGCAGAAGCTGCTCTGAACATTGAAGATCCAGGTTATTTTTTAGTGGGGTTGCCACTCGCAAAAAAGTTCTTTGGGTCCAGGGCGTAGGCCTGTAGCCGGCGACACCTTTAACAGCTCGCTCTGCTAATTTCTCTAGGAAACAGAGTGCTTTTGCTAATAAAACAGGTTCGGAATTACACAAGCTTTTGTGTCGTCTATTCATATGCAGTTTGTTTGACATTGTAAAAATCTGTAGACACAGTCTTCTGAAATCCTCCCCAATAACATGCCTGCCCACATCCCAAAGTGCGGACTATGGATGCTGAGCTAATCACACATGCATATTCATTTTTGTGACCGTTTTAGTAATGAAATAACCATGATAACATAATACTGCTCTCTGGTGGTGGTGTTTCAAATAGAATTAAGCTCATTAAGTTAACATGTGCCTCATGTGACTTTAAAGATCCTTTGTAAAATGTGTGTCTTTCACGGTGATGCTTGGAGTGTTTCACGCACCCCTAACATGTCTCATTTGGTCTCAAGTAGGGATGCACAATTTTGGGAATTTTCCAGTTAATTCCCATATATTCCCAGTAATTCCCATGCAAAGTTTCCAACTTGGAATATTTCC
>JAODLC010000868.1:0-15259 GCA_026781145.1 Hippopotamyrus pictus | reverse complement strand
GTCCACCTTTATTCTCCACATTCAACCTTATTACTTTGTTTAGGCCTGTAATTAGTCTGTCACACACATCTTGGGTCTCTCTCTTCTCCCAAAATAACTCGTAATTATACAAAAATTAACCCTAAACAACCAATAAAACTAAACTTGGCGTGAAGGAAGTTCGGGGGAAGTTTGCTGCTGCTTTGTACCTGGCTTGGCCTCCTTGCAGATGAAGTCTTTCATTGTGTGCCAAACAAGCTTAATGGGCTTCAAATCTGTTTCATTTTTGATATACCACACTGTCCCTCATTGCTTGACAATATCAGTCTTATTACTTTGTTTAGGCCTGTAATTATTGTATTGCACCTATCTTGGGTCAGCCTCATCGCCAAAGAGGGAAGTAAAATAAAATTCTAATTTCATCAATAAACTGATTAAAACACATTTTGCCAGTTTTAGGCCATCTTTACCTCACAACCGAAACTATTTCTAAATTTCACAGGCCATTTATTGTAGTGTAGTCAATTTATTAATGAAACTGGAATTTTGTCTAAATATAGGAAAATTGTACTTGCTTAGATTTTCATTTTTTGCAGTGGAGTTACAATACCTGATTCAGGTATCTCACCTGATTTCAGGTAAGTCACTTCAGATCACTGCTCTCCCTGGTGGATGGATAAATCATTGCAAGTACTTTACACAGAGAGAGTTAAGGGGCGGATCATGCTGGCCCCCTTCATTACATCATCGTGGGGGATCTCATTACAGTCAAGGACCAGCCAGGAGCCAGCCAAGGTCCTGTCATGGACCTGTCATGGAAACTGGGGAAATTTTAAGCGGCTGGATCTATATTCTCATCTATTTGTGAGGAAATCCAAAATCCATGAGCACAATGTAGAGGTTAGTCAATATGCCATAATAATGTCCATAGATGTATATCAGTCATTATTAAGGTATGTCCACAGTCCTTTGCCTTTGCTCTTACCGGAGTCATAAGTCCTGTCTGATGGATAAACAGTGTGGCCCGCTTACTCAATACCCACGTCAGGGATGTTACACTCCAGCCACCACACAGCTCTCCATGCAGTGAGAAGTAATCCTCAGTCATATTTCATCCATCTTGACGAGTGAGCGGGAGTTGGTGATCAAGAGACTTGGTCTGTGCGGATTAGCCTGTAGTCTAGCTCATATACCAGCTCTCTTGCCCTGATTCTGCTTTCGTTCCTTCCGCCCCCTCCAACGCCTCGCGGGTGGGGTGACGGTTATTCTGTTGGGCTTTTCAGGATGCAGGATTCCCAGTGGGATAATTAACCCTGGCATTGATTTCCAATTTTGAACAGTTCTGCTCGTCCATAATGTAGATGTTTTCTGAGTCCTTGAACTAATAAACCTAACACACATCGAAAAAATAAAATGGTGCTATATGACTGAGAGCTCCAAGCCGCTGTGTCCACACTTTCCGACATCTTGTTTCTTTCCCCTTTCCCTTTGCATTTAGAAGTAAATGTTACACTCCAAAATAGATGTGAATAATTCATATAATTATATAAGAATTATGCAACAGTATATAAGTAAATATAGAAGTAAGTACAAAGTGTATTGCCATTGGGCAGGATGCCAGCGACATCTGCCTTGTTAAGACAGCTAGTAAACTAGTTGTTTAAGCTAAACAAGTTTTATAAATGCAGTCCATTTACCATTACAAATAATTCTTTCAATTAAAATAACAGGTAAAAACAACCACGGGCACATAGCAGAAAACTGAAACCTAATACAAGTTACAAAACACAGGAACTAGAAAACAAAATGAAATGAACCAAATGAAACACTAGGGAACAAAATCTACAAAAATACAAAAACAGAGGAGGAAGAATTTGAACACACAACAGAGGGGTTTAGTGACCACACACTCAGCTCACTGAGTCATGTGGCAGTCTGGGGAGCAGGGGAAACACACTAAAGACTTTGACAATGAGGACAAGATGGCCAGCAATAATAGTGACTAGGCTACATACAGTACTGTACTGTTCCTCAAGCCGAAAAACCGCTGAAATTGTGAAATACTGTATTTCCATGAGAGTCACAAAGCATTGCGTTACGAACCATTGTGTTTAACCAAAATTTTTAATGTAATAGGCTTTATGGCAATGTGTTTGTATGTACGAATCAGTAAGTTTGATGGTTTTAAATGAGGGACTGCTTGTATATCCTTTGCACTTTATACTAGAACCCTTGTTATTTGGATATGTAAATAAGAGAAGTCAAACGTATTGTAGCGTTGAGGTACTGGAGGGCGGCACGGCAGGTTAGACTGATGTCTGCCCTATAAATAGTTCTTTGTAGTCACTTGTGTTGTAGGTAAATGTGCTGTTATGTCACGTAAAGTGTTGAATGTTTATTGTTCTACATAACATGTCAGTGTGTGTGTGTGTGTGTGTGTGTGTGTGTATATATGTGTGCCCATGTGTAAGCAGGGCGACTGGCATGGTGGGCAGTGTGACTGCATTGTCAGTACAAGTGGTACGAGTGAAATAAATGCTACCTAGTACTTAAAACCTGGAACCGTCTCTGCTTGATCATTGCAAGCAACATGGCTCGGTGACCCTTTAACATTATACATTTTATCGATAGAAGTGCAGCTGTGGGTGGAAACCTGTCTGAGAGTGTTTTTCTTGGCAATAAGGAGAAACCTATGCCTCATTGATTTTACCCAGATATGTCATTACGCATGCCCTTTGTATCAATAAGTCTGTATTATGGAAACACAATGATCACAAGAAATTTTATTAAAGTTTTTAATGAATATTTTGTTTTGTCACTAAGAATTTACACATCAAGTGGCTGAAAACATAGTTAGTGAAAGTGGGATGACCTATTGCGTTCAAACCTTCCGCATACCAGAAAGATTCAGTCCATAACCGATATAATTTTGTCTAATGTTGCCTGGAGTGAAACAATTTACCAGATTATTAACGGAATAACGTAATGTCATTTTTTATTCTGTGGAAAATTAAAGATCGATCTGCTGGCCAAATTTAATAATAAATTATCACCATGTCGCAGATTGAATAAATTAAATATTGTGGTGGTTAACGGGTGAAGAGATCATGAGGCTGACAGCAAAGTTCACTTTTTAGCAGATGTTCATGATAATGACCAAATACAAGATTAGTAGGCTTTTGTGGATTCCATTTAGGTTCATTATATAAACAGACCATGTTCCACGTTTGGCTTATTTCCAATATCATCATGGGTGTCACCCCCCTTTTCTGGCATGATGAATTAGTTTTTCTTGTTTGCTTTGGAGCATTTCTCAAATAACAATTAACATTTGAAAAACAGCAAGTGTAATTCCCGCACCGCAATGTCACTTCTGCATAGGAAAACATAATTTCTCATTGCTTCACACAAATGTCCAAATGTTTTAGTACATATATGCAAATGGTTTCATACAATTATAATCATTTGGCACAATTTTCAGTTGCTTTAGTCATTTTGGTCAAAATAGATTATGTAGTTTCCCAACTGTAATTATTTGACACCCAACACTATATATGTTTGTGGTCATCATATTAGCTACTACATGCAGAGCAGTTAACTAAGTTGTCAAAATGTTATATTCCATGAATTGCAATGATACAGAATTGTTGTGTTTTTGGTTCTCGTAGTAAATTTTGTTGTCATTTTGTTGTTCTTATATTGCCATTTTGCTGTTTTTATGTTATACAGTGCAGTGTGACTTTTTGGTTTGCTATTGTACTGTCTTCACATCTGAAGAAGTTACATGTGCATGCGAGTGCTTCCTCTTGCTAGTGAACTTTACATACTGTAATGTAGAACCTTGAAATGTTGAAACTGGTGTCTTTGACTTGAATATGTGTAAGTTTGGTAATGAAAAATGATTGGTCATTGACAATGAGAAAGACTAGTCATTCATGACTAGTGATACCTATAATGATAATTTTACTAGTAAAAATACATTTCTTATACTCCTTATTAGTAAAAATGGTCATTTGTAGTAGTACAAGTTGAATTATAGATATCTTGAATTCATATTCTAAGTAGTAAAATTTGAATTTTCACTAGTAAGAATTCTGATTTTTACTAGTAAAAATTACATTATGATAAGCTATTAAAAGACATGTTGGCTTGCCACATGCAGATAGACTATGCTCCATATCCATTACAGTCCATTTTGTTGTCTGCAGGTCAAAGTAAACAAGTGTAATGCTGTCAACAGCTTCTCTTTTAATGGCATGTTGTCACGCCCTGCTCCGTGCGGTCCTCATGTGTGCACCGCCCACCTCGTTATCCCGTGTTTCTACCTGATTGTTCTCGCCTGTGCCTTGTTAGTTTGCTCTGTCTAGTGTATTTAGTCCATGTCAGAGTCAGTCTTCCTGAGATCCGTCATTGTAGGGTTGCTGTCTTCGTGGATGTCTGCCTCTCTTAACAATAAAACCCCGTTTCCCCGACCATCCGGCTCTGTGCGCCTGCTTACCCGCTCGCTCACCCACCGACCGTGACACATGTAATTAGTTTTTACAGTTTTTGTTGATTGCTTTGGCACATTTTATGAAACATGCTTAACATCCTCAAAACTATGAGCATTTCTCAAAGCAGTTCATGCATATAGCACAACACGATGTTTTAGCTGCAAAAGCCTGTAACTTACTCAAAACAATTTATTCATGTTTGAAAAGCAAATAAATACACCAATGAATTAGTCATTGACACCAAAATGAAAGTTCAATCTAGCATTGTTTTAACCATGACAGTCAAATGCTTAGATATATTGTCAGTATGTCAGTGTAAATATGCTCATGAGCTCCACAATTCTGGATGAGTCAGTTCCCACTTTCTCATTGTCACTGACCATTTGTTCTTCTTTAGGAGACTGTTACTTATTCATGTCAGACACCAGTTTGACAATATGAAGCTTAACTTTGTTAAGCTTCATATTACAGTATGTACAGTTCATTGCTGACAGAAAGCACTTGCATGCATTTTTCAAATCTCAAGTCACTGTACAATAGTAAACAAAAAAGTCACAGCACTATACAGTATAACACAGAAACAGCAAAACTGCAATGCAAGAACATCAAAATCATGTACTGTGAGAACGCAAAACACAACAATGCCATATCAATGTAATTTATTGTATATATAGTTTGAAATCATTTTGAAAGCTTGGTTAATTGTTTTGCATGGTTATTTTGAGAAATGCTCCAAAAAAACATACTAAGTTATGCAACTACGCCGAACAGGACTTCTTTACATTTTACAACAACAACAACAACAAATTTATTTTTGTATAGCGCATTATCACAACATTACATCGTCTCAAAGCGCTTTACAGCATCCCCACCCAATGGCTTCGGATGTTTCTACAAAATTCTGTATAGGCTAAAAGAAGTGCAAGGTATGATCTGGGACCAGAAAATTAAGCTCCTTTCTGAAGAGATAAATAAATGCCATTGATTTTGTATCCATTTGGCAACTTGTTGAATGCATGGTCACACACACACACACACACACACACATTTAAATACATGCTATAATAGGTAAAGTGAAATTTGAGAATGAAACGTATAGTCTTAATAGCATTTTAGCCTGAAACAACAGACCAACTCTGAATCACGTCATCGTGTTTACGTGTTCCAATTACACAATGGATGTGTTCTACTTCAACTGTTTTAAGGTAGCACGACCTTAAACATACATATACAAACTTTAGTGAATAAATATTATGAAAATATCAATAATTGTCTTCCTAATAAATAATTTTGAATGTTTTTCTATCCCTTTATTTATATGCTTATAATAAATAAATTATTTAAAAAAAATTCCCCAGAAGGATAGTACATGAATTATTGCGGAAGTGAATATGCACTTTGTTTTCCGTCTGATGTGAATAATATGTTTTATGGATTATCAGGGGTGCTTTTTTGTGGAAAATGTTTATGATACATGGCTTATTGATTCCAGAATTCCAGAGTAATCAAGGATTACTCTGGAATTCTTTAGTTGCAACTTAGATGACCAGGTCCAGTAAGTTCTCTCGATTCCAGCGATATGCAGTTCTTGTCTATGTGTTATACCTATCCAAAGTTACAAGCCTGAGATTAAATTAAAAAAAAAATCAACACATTTTGCATTTGTCAGGCTCCTAGTGTAAACAAACAGATGAATATTAAGCCGTTGTGATGAATACTGAAGCATTTTGATGAGCGGTCATGACTTTGCTTGCAACAGAACCTGGAGTCCTCTATGTCCAAGACCGAGACAAGACTGAATCAAAATACAGGAGATCCTCGGGTTACGAGGTCTCGACATTTCATGTTTCGAGTTTGCAACACTCACTCCTATGAAAACTTCTAAAAATTGAGATGTGAGTGTTTCAGCTTATGCCGTTAGCGTCGTACTTATCGACTACATGAGCGAACTAGTTTGGTTGCATGCGGCGGAAGAATACGTAGTAACGTGGCGTATGAGTGAGGGAGTTAGCGTCCCCCAGTATGCTTACCTACGCCATTTTGGATTGTTAAAAGCGCAAGTGTTTTGTTTGTGAAGAAAAAAGCCATCACAATGGACGTGAAATTAGACAATGTAAAGGGGTCAGAAAAAGAATGTGTTTCGACTTACACCAAAAATCGACATTACGGTGGGTCCTCGGGTTACGACGCAGTTCTGTTCCTACGACAGGGTCGTAACCCTAGGACCCCCTCCAATGTCGATTCTGAGATCAAGAGACCAAGACCGCAAAAAAGTTGTTTCGAGACCAAAACTAATCTAACACTACAATAGAAAGTCTCTTTCTTTCATTCATGTAATAAAGCCAAAATCACACATATGCTAATAAACTTATCAGGGAGCGCTTGACTGACATAAAAGTGACTTAATAAAGTCACACAAAAAAAATGTGCCGTACATAGAGAAGCACTAGGGTGAAGACAAGTAAATTTACACTTTTCTTTTGTTTAATATATGTTTTTATTACCATCAGTATATTTTGGCAAATGTGTATTTTTGCTTTAAGATTAAGATTAAGATTGTTTTATTGTCAGTACAACAATATACACAGTATACAGTGTATTGAAATGTTGTTCCACACTAGTCCCCCATGGTGCATTATAAAGATAAAAATATACCAAAAAAATATAAAACAGAAATTTCACATAAATAAATCTAACTAAATATTTAAGAATAGAAACTAGTTCTAACTAAATATCTATGTACAGTAAACAGGACAGAGACAGTACAAAGTGGTCATGTGCAATTAGAGTCAAGTTAAGTGTGCAGGTAATATTTAAAATACCAGGTTCAAGTATGGTCAGGATATTTTTGACAAGACAAGACAAAGACGTGCCAGTTATTACAAGTGCAAATTTGGCATAGCGTGAAGGTTTAGCTTGTAGTGTTTGTGTTGTGGGTTTCAACATTCCTTTGGTGGCAGTGAGTTGAGAGCTCTGACTGCTTGAGGAAAGAAGCTTTTGCAGTGTCTGGCAGTTACAGCTCTGATGCTGCGGAACCGTCTAACAGACGGAAGGAGAGAGAACAGTGCATATGAGGGTTGGGAAGTATCCTTCACTATGCTGTTCGCACGACGGATGATGTGCTTTTCGTACAGGTGGGCAATGGCTGGGAGATGGACCCCGATGATACTCTCTGCTGTCCTCACTATCCGCTGTAGGGCCTTCTTCTCAGCGGTGGTGCAGTTTCCATACCAGACAGTGATGTAGCAGCAGAGAACGCTCTCGATGGTCCCCTGGTAGAATGATGTGAGGATGGGAGGAGGGAGGCTGGCTCTCATCAGCTTTCGAAGGAAGTGAAGATGTTGCTGGGCTTTCTTTGTGATGGTGGTGTTCAGGTTCCAGGAAAGGTCGCCTGCATGTGCACACCCAGGAACTTCACACTGCTGACTATTTCAACAGCGGAATCGTTGATGTGCAGTGGGATGTGGGCTGCCGGGCTCTTCCTGAAGTTAACAACCATCTCCTTAGTCTTCTGAGCATTAAGGGACAGGTTGTTATTTTGACACCAGTCCACCGGGTGTTTTAAACTCATCGTTACTGGTGATGAGACCTACTACTGTTGTGTCATCTGCAAACTTTATGATGTGATTTGAACTGTACTGAGCAGCACAGTCATGTGTCAGCAGAGTGGACAGCAGTGGGCTGAGCACACAGTCCTGCGGGGAGCCTGTGCTCAGTCTGAGAACCCTGGAAGTGTTATTTCCTATGGAGACAGACTGGGGCCTGTCAGTCAGGAAGTCCAGGATCCAGTTACAGAGAGGGGTGTTTATCCCTAGTAGGTCCAACTTTTTTACCAACTTCTGGGGAATGCCTGTGTTGAATGCTGAGCTGAAGTCAATAAACAATATTCCGACACGTGTCCTTTTTGTCAAGGTGGGAGAGGGACAGGTGAAGAGCAAATGAAATGGCATCATCTGTGGAGCGGTTTGGGTGGCACGCAAGCTGTAGCGGGTCCAGGTTCTGCGGGAGTTGTGTTTTCATGTGCCTCAGTACCAGCCTCTCAAAGCACTTCGTGATGATGGGCGTGAGTGCCACGGTCCGGTAGTCGTTGAGGCAGGACACAGTAGACTTCTTTGGCACCGGGATGATTTTGGTGGTTTTGAGGCACGCTGGTACCGCGGCTGAGCACAGTGATGTATTGAAGATGTCTGCAAGCTGATCAGCACGCTCCCGAAGCACCCGATCAGGTATGGTGTCAGGCCCTGCAGCCTTTCGCGGGTTCACCCTACGGAGGGTCTTCCTGACATCTGCTGTGGAAAGCTGAAGTACCTGGTCAATGGAGGAGGGGGTCATCTTCCTCGCTGGTTCCCTGTTTTCTGCCTCGAAATGTGCAAAGAAGTCATTCAGTTCATCTGGCAAGGAGGTCTCCCTGCCAGAAGTGTTGGCTTGTAGCCTGTGATGGTCTGGATGCCCTGCCACATGCGCCGTGTGTCCTTTGAACTTGTAAAATGTGTGTTGATCCTCTCTGCATACACCTGCTTTGCCTCTTTCAAGACCCGAGACAGGTTGGGTCTGGCTATAGTGTCAGCTTCCCTGTCTTTGGAATTAGTTCATATATGAAGAGAATGTTTTATTTCTACTCAGACTAAGAAGCTACAGAAAATCAGCTCTGCATGCAATCTCTCCTTTGCTGCTTGATCAGGGCGCACAAGCACATCAAATGTTGAGGCAGTGAGCAATAATAAAGAGGAATAATTATTAATTAATTGTTACAGAATCTTCAGGAGGCATTGGATTACTGCATAAGTAAGAGATACCACTGGCTAAAACATTACAGAAACTGTACTCTCTGTCCTGCTACCCTCGGCAGAGGAAATAGCTATAGTAAAAGCTGAGAAATCTCACTGGCCAAGACTGAGAAGGATAGGCAGTATGAGGGGAAAGACATCACTAATTAATTAATAATTAATCTATGGGAGACAGAGTCTTTGCATCCTAACAGTATTAATTAACATTCCTCAGCCTGCTGTTTTCTTCCACACTGTCATTAAAACATACTCTCTTTTTAAATTCTAACGTCTTCAGTCTCTCCTGCTGTTTAAGATGCTGGTTGAATGCGTCTTAATGGCAGAGCTGCTTGAGAGCAGTAAATGATGTCACAAAAACACTGCATGGGTTGTTTCAGCTGCTACATGTTTTGATGTGGCCTTTGCTGTCTCAGCTGTGCTGATATAGTTAAGTTTAGCAATGATTCTCAGCAGTATCTGGCTACTATTGTATGAGTAAGTTTTATGAATGTGTAGATGTATCAGTGTTATTAGTCCCTTAACAATATTGGCCAGAAATACTAACAGGTTACCTTCTTTGAAGGTGTTGGTTTGGCCTTATTGGGGTTGGTGATGTTGGACCTCCCTGGGTCATTGCAAGGTTGTGCCCTCTGTCTTGAAGGTTAGCTGAGTTTGTAACATGTAAATCCTAAGTACCGAATTTACAGGTCTCTGTGTATTAATTGCTGTACGACTTTTCCTTTTTCTTGCAGGGTTTTGTGGGTTTCTTACATAATTATTCATGAAAGTCATTTATGCCTTTAGTAAATAAGCTCTACATAGTAAGGTGAATAAAGCTATATGTTTCAAAAGTGCTTGAAATACACCATGCTCCATTTTATGTTTTGATGTTAATGGATGAATCTTAAATATAACTGATTCTCTTTTTATAATGTACAATGACAGCAGCTTTGTGTCTTTGTTATAAGAATTGTCATGTCATGACAAACAGGTTTCAGAAGAACAAAAGGGGCTTTATCAAACAAAACAGGAGCAGGGAAACAAATAGGACTGCGAGGGGGCAAAATGGGAAGGATAGGACTGGGAAGGGCACAGGTAACAAGAGAACACACCATAATGACCAGACTGGGGAACACAGAACTGGAAGAACACATATACAGGATTAACAAATCCTGTATAAGTTTGGGGGCAGCGTTTGGCTCAGTGGGCTAAGCCGTGTGCTTGTAATCACAGGATCGCCGGTTCAAGCCCAGCCTCAGCACGTCTGCGGGTCCTTGAGCAAGGCTGTTAACCCCCAGCTCCCTGGGCGTCGCTACAGGTGGCTGCCCTTCACAGACAGCTTGCTCTACAAAGAGCAAGTTGAGGGAGGCATAAAAAGAATTTCCCCACAGGGATTAATAAAGTATTAATTATTATTATTATTATTAAAAAGACAGATATGTTCCAAGTGTTGACTTTTACCACATTAGGATTGGAGATTATGCACAGGACACAACTGGGAAGAAAGAGGGGGGTTCTGGAGGACCTGCAGCTACCCTTGCTGGTCCTACCAGGGGATGGATATGACTGGTCGTGACAATAATATAATAAATGTGTTATGTTATGAAAAATGCAGTAAAATTGGCTTAAGTTTCAAGCTTTTGTAATGTGAATTTTTAAATGATTTCAATCTTTGGAATTACATAATTTTAGATGAGCTAACTTGTGAGGCTGATCGCACGTTTTTTTTCTTACAGTGTTTGGTGCTGTTTTGCCATTTTCACTGGGTCTATCTGGGCCAACAGGTAATTAAAAAATACATTATATATATATATATATATATATATATATATATATATATACACACACACACACATACATACATACACAGTGCTGTAAAATTATTTTTTATGTATATTTGTCACACTTACATGTTTCAGATCATAGCATTGTATATATGAATGGCAACAGTCTGTATCTTTTTGTAAAATACATGTTGCATACCCTAAACGACACTGCTTGGGTAGTGTCGGCTCACCTTCTCCGACCCTCCAGATGGTACTATCTTTAGTAAGACAACCTTTGTACATGAAGGCTGTACTGTGTTATCTGACATGTGATCTTTTTATCCCAAAAATCCAGCTTCGTGATTCACGCCCCAGGAGAATCTCAGTTGTTAGTCTGTTTTCCAGGCATTATCTGGTGTGTTTTGTAATCATCTCTCGAATGCCTATTAGCAGAAGGGCTGACATCTCTCCTCTGATTGGCACTTAGTTAACTAATAATAGCTAGAAAACATAGTGTAATGAAATATCAGTTGAAATTTTACTTCTATTTTTAAATTTTATATGGACATATTTGGTATTAGCTAGTTTGTGGTATGAAATAACTTTTTAAATCCTCATTAATGACATTAATGCTGTTAAAATAATAATTATTATTATAACAATGACACTTATTGATCCCCATGGGGAAATTCCCTTTTCGCCTGCCCCATCATGCTCTCCATGACACGCGACACCTGTGTAGGTGAGAGTGAGCTTGGCAGTGAAGGGCTGCTACCTGTATAGCGCCTATGGAGCTGGGGGTAAAGGGCCTTGCCCAAGGGCCCACAGACATGTGGCTATTCTGCTGAAGCCAGGCACAAACCAGCATCCCTCCGATCAATGGCACAGAGGCTTAACCTTCTGTGCCACACGCTACCCAAATATGCAAAACAATATGAAATACTGGGGAATTTTTTAATATTTTAAATAATTCCTAATGAAATACTGCATGTATATTCTTAGTGTAGTTCTCTTCTGTTTAAATATGTTTGTCCAATACTGAGAAGCTGGTATATATTTGTGGGTCTTCATCTTCTCTTTTTAACAGTGACCATAAAAGAGCAATTTAAACCTGTATACTTGGGGGACACCATAGTGCTCACCTGCTCAGAAGGAGGCAACGTCAAATGGTATTTCAATGATACTGTAATCCCAGATCAAACACAACAAAACTATATCTTCACCATAAAATCTCCTAGTGCACAAGGCCCATATGCGTGCGAGAGGAATGGAATTAGGAGTGAAGCATTTAAACTCAAAATTGAAGGTAAGTAAATATCAGCAATTGACAATAACCTATTGTTACATTTAGATCCCTATCAACATGCTGTTTATATACAAATATATAATAATAATTAATACTTTATTAATCCCTGTGGGGAAATTCTTTTTTATGCCTCCCTTAACTTGCTCTTTGTAGAGCAAGCTGTCTGTGAAGAGCACCCACCTGTAGTGGCACCCAGGGAGCTGGGGGTTAAGGGCCTTGCTTAAGGACCTGCAGACATGCTGAGGCTGGGTTTGAACCAGCGACCTTGTGATTACAGGCACACGGCTTAGCCCACTGAGCCATACGCTGCCCCCAAATACAAATATGGTGCTATAGAAATATCTTTTGGAATTTAGTACAACGTTATTTGTTTGCTTAGCAACAATCATCTATCAAACAATACATGAACTTATTCAATTTGTGAAAGTGTCTATTTAGATATTTGCAATAAATGGTGATGTGATTTCCTAGTTAATATTTACCACTACATAAGATTTTTAAAGAGAAAATAAGAATGGCAAATTCGCCTTGATTGGCAGGTCTGAGCCTGACTATATCTAATCTCCTTCTTTCCTTACTTCTTTCATATCCCAGATGCCTTTCCTCCAGAGTTCCTAGGCATAAAGTCTGGAGATTCAGTGGTCTATAAAGATGACTCTGTTCTTATAGCCCTTTACGTGGACAACAATTCAAAGAATTGGACATGTTATGTGTATAAAAAACAGCGCCTTTACCGTGTAATAATAAAAGATTACCCAAAAACTGGCCCTTTGGAGTTCATGACATCCTCTTTGGAGAAGACCTCAGAACCATATATTTATTGGTGTAAAAATAACATCACAAACATGAGAAGCAGCACTGTTGTACTCACAGTTACTGGTAAAAAATGCCACTTTCTAAACTTTCTTTACTTTCCTATTGATCCATTTTTACATCAGCTATACAGTTTTATCTGAATGCTTAAACACTGTACACCCTATATGTGTGTGTTTGCTAAATGTATGACAGCACCTTATTGCAAAGAAGGGTTTTTCATTTACACTGTCAGTGTGTAGTTGGTGCTTTGTGTGTAAATTCAAATGACAGTTTGTGTGTACTGTATTGGCACAAAAACAATTTTTAAATAGAGTTTGAACAGTTTTGCAAGAACTGTTTGCTTTTTCAAGAGATATGTAATGTCTTGCTGGTTTGGTGTAAGGTTTTGTGGTTAGTGTGTAGAATTTAGCCTATAGTTTCACAGATAGTGCCTAAGCAATAAGAAATAACTGTAATAGAAGAGTGCACAATTAATGTGAATTTATCTGAACAAGGAACTTTCCATCAATCAAATCTTAATTTACAGTTGACATGTATGTGGAGAATTATTTCAGTCATATACAGTGTTGTGTTTTTGTGCTAATGCTATGTAAGTGTTTTCCCCATACTTATTTGAATTGTCAGTCTCTGTCTTTGTTTCTCATTGTGCTGTTCTCACCCCTTCAGATCTAATGGTAAAACTTGTCCCTCACCCTGCTCTGCCGGCACTGAGAAAAGAATTAGAACTGGAATGTGTGACACATGGCGCACCAACGATAAATAATGTAATTTTCTATAAAGACAGTAAACCAATGCCGACTCAATCGCAAAAAAATGGGACATGCATTATTGAGAATATGACAAAGACTGATGAAGGAAACTACGAATGTGAAGCTACCTACACACCCCAAGCGAGTAGCAGCAATAGCGAGTTCACTGTCAAATCTGTGCCTCAGGCAGTTGTTGGCATAGGTAAACAGCTGTGTGAGTGTGAGAGTGTGTGTATGAGTGTAAGTTCTGTCATATTTACAGTACCAGTCAAAAGTTGGGATACACCAAGCTGGCTATAAAGGAGAGTAATAGAATGACACATCATATGATCTGGCCATCTGAAATAAACACAGCAGAAATGGTTTTTGAGACGTTTGACTAGAGAGTGAAGGAAAAGCGGCCAATGAGTGCTCAGCATGTATGTGGCACCTCCTTCAGGACAGCTGGTAAAGCATCCCAGGAGGCCACCTCATGAAACTGGCATGGAGGAGACAGTAAGGTCAGCCAGTCCCTAGAGCAATTGCGGATAAACACCTTGCTCAACGGCCCAGCGGTGGGCCGTTGAGCCAACTCAGGGATTTGAAGCAGCAATCTTATGAGTTCCAACCCACGGAGCTGCCCCCCCCCCCAAAAAAAAAAATCTTTTTTGAATACTTTTTTGGTCAGTACATAATTCCATGTTTGTTTTATTTATAGTTTTATGTGTTTTCAATTATTCTAAAATGTAGAGAATATTACAAGTAAAGCTTTCTACGGGAAGGTATGTCTCTAAAATTTTGTCAGGTACGGTATATGTCTGCATGTTTATTTGTTTATTCATGAATATCATATTTTCATATTCTCTTTCTGTCCCTTTAGGCTGTATATTGTTTTGTATATTCTGGACTTGATCGTATGCTTAAATTGTATACTAATGCTACCCCCCAAAAAAATCCTGGTAGTAAATAAAAGGCATCTGTTTGGTTCAGATTGTTTCTGATTTCTCATTATCTCTGATTGGTTCTTATTATCTCCCATTTCCTGTGTCCTCCAGAAATAACTCTAGTGGCAGTCATGTCATACACGCCTGGGTATCCTGTGTGCAGTTGCAGCAGATGCACGTCTAGCAAACGTCTATCTGAATTCTTTAAGATTGAAAATGGTCACTATAAAAAAGATGAAAATACAGTCCTATCCCAGGGGAAGTATGTCTGTAGAGTTCGCTGGGATACCGGAGCCTCCTCATTCAGTCTGCCATATTCTGGTGAGTCCTGGATGATGATTTTATAATGTGCAAAACTAACAGTCTACATCCATGCTTGTCAATCTACCTATGGACTCCATTCCAACAAGACACATGGTGCTATATGGGAGAGCTTGTCTATTAAAGTTATGGCGCCCCCT
>JAODLC010000867.1:0-15270 GCA_026781145.1 Hippopotamyrus pictus | reverse complement strand
ACAGTCACCAGATCTCAACCCAATAGAGCATCTTTGGGATGTGGTGGAACGGGAGTTTCGTGCCCTGGATGTGCATCCCACAAATCTCCATCAACTGCAAGATGCTATCTTATGAATATGGGCCAACATTCCTAAAGAATGCTTTCAGCACCTTGTTGAATCAATGCCACGTAGAATTAAGGCAGTTTTGAAGGCGCAAGGGGGTCAAACACTGTATTAGTATGGTGTTCCTAATAATCCTTTAGGTGAGTGTAGTGTTATAATTAATCAGAAAAAAACAGCCTGTGTGGAGATGCTTACAGATACAAACCAAATGTGCCAGTGTTAAATTAACACTGCATGGTGTTTTTATGGGTCCACACCATTCAGTGTTACCTTTCAAACTTTACAGTGTGCCTTTAGTGTTGTTTTTACTGTGTTAATCTTTATTAACTCTAATAGTGTTCAATTTATACCATAGGGTGTTAAGTCATTGAGACTCCACCTCCACATATCTGCCCCATTTTAATATGTGCACAAGATGTTATGAGGATCAGAAGAGCCATCCCAGATTTACCCACCATCATGAGAAAGACTCTGACCAAAAAGGACCTTACAGCTTTTTCCTCTTTTCTATTGACGTTTTGCTGACTCAGTTCTGACTGATCTGGAATATTTGAGAGCTGTAGTTTTGGTGGGTTTTTTTTTTTTTTTTCTTTCCACCTATATGTGCTTTTATAGCATATGGGCGTCAAATGAGAAAAAGAATTCTTGGAGACATACTGCACACATCTTTAGAGTGGTGTATTTGATTGCTTGTTCTGCTCTTGGATGATTAACATATGTGGAAAAGTGTTAGGACAGTTGTGATACCCTTTTTTCTGTGCAGCTCTTGGTACCGCCCACTCCCCTGTAGACCAATGGTGCTGGATGCTTAGCATAACACAGTACTTTTTTTGATTTAACAGATTTTTTTTTAATCCACCGCGATTGTGATGAATAGAGCAAAAGAACAAAAACCACAGTAATGGTATTTGTGCGATAGTATCCAGATGAGACAGTTTAATTTCTATGGTTTGATCAGAGAGGGTATTGGCTGGAAAGAAAATGCTATGGAAAACCAACACATCAGCTGAATACCCACAGGAGAGTACATTAAAATGGGCCACCCATATGGATTTGGGATGAGGTGGAAATACATTGTGTTGACACTCTAGGTTGTAAATTGAACGTTAGTAGAGTTGATAAATATTAACACTGTAAAGTATTAAATGTAACACTGAATGGTGTGGATCCATATAAATGCCATGCAGTGTTAATTTAACTCTGGTACATTTGCTGTGTACAAGTGACTTTATTAACTACTGCAAACTGGCACAAAGGTTCTGAGATCTTTCTGTCAGTGTCCACTAAGTCCACATTTCAGCCTGACTTAAGGTTGCATCACCATAAACTAAGGTTCTTTAATGTGATGCCCCTTCACAGACTTCTGTGATCTAAGCTACACAGCAAATGAGCCAGTGTTAAATTAACACTGCATGGTGTCTATATGGGTCCACAGCATTCAGTGTTACCTTTAACACTTTACAGTGTGCAGTGTGTTGTTTTTACAGTGTTATTTATCAACTCTTATAGCGTTCAATTTACAACCTAAAATGTTAAGTCAATGTGTCCCCACCTCACAAATTGCAAGCCCATATGGGTGGCTCATATCCGCCCCATTTTAATGCACTCTCATTTGAACTCATTTGGGCATTCAGCTGCTGTGTTTTCTAACCCACCATAATAAGAAAGACTCAGACCAACATAGCCTTTTCTCTTTTTAGAGAAGTTTTAGTTCTGTTCTTGATACCCAAAGAACTGTGCTTATGTAAATTGAAAAATGTGGAAAACTGTTTTTTTTTCCAATATATTTATTTAAACCTTAATAAGGTAGATTTTTTTGATTTGAGTAAGAAAGAACCAGTGACGCTCTCCTGAAAACCGCCTGTGGTGTAAAAGTGAGTGAAACATATGGCATCAAACATAGATTACGAAGTTAGAGTGCATAATATAGTTTAGCAGGGCTGCGAAAAGTTGCAATGTATTTCCACTAAAGCAGATATAATGGTGGTGGCCTTATTAACTTAGGATAGAAAAACAAATCAAATCATTTTGCTTATTTAATATTCAGATTTTTCATTAAGCCTAATTTTTAGAAACCCGCCCAATCGAGGATGGTATGGCACTGATATTAGTCTTCATCACATTTTCTTGCTAGTTTTTCTGGGTTGTATGTCAATTTGTGTGAGTAGATCTGGATGTCCCTTCTAGAGAGAATAGGCTAGTTGGTTTTTTGTAGTAATATGCCTTTCCTAGTTGAGTTGTAGAGGTGAATTAAAAAAAAACTATTAAGGCAAAGATAGTATGGTGTCATACTATGCAAATATACATCCAGCACCATTGGTCTACAGGGGAGTGGGTGGTTGGAGCAGTTGCACGGTGAAGGGTATCTCAACTGTCCTAACACTTTTCTGCATATGTTAATCATCCAAGGGCAGGACTAGCAATCAAATACACCCCTGTACCATCGAAAAATATACCACTCAGGAAACATGGCCAGTATGTCTCCAAGAGCATTTCTCTGATTTGATACCAACATACTATAAAACCACACATGAGGAAAAAAAAAAAATCCAAACGCCACAGCTCTCTAATTTCCAAAATCAGTCAGAACTGAGCCAACAAGACTTCAACATAAAATGAGAAAAAGCTGTAAGGTCCTTTTTGGTCAGAGTCTTTCTCATGATGGTGGGTAAATCTGGGCTAGCTCCTCTGATCCTCATGACTTCTTGCGCGCATATTAAAATAGGGCAGATATGTGGAGGTAGAGACTCATTGACTTAACACCCTATGGTGTAAATTGAACACTATTAGAGTTAATAAAGATTAACACTGAAAAAACAACAGTTACTGCACACTGTAAAGTGTTAAAGGTAACACTGAATGGTGTGGACCCATATGGACACCATGCAGTGTTAATTTAACACTGGCTCATTTGCTGTGTAAAGAAGCACTCTCTAACTTCCTGTCTATAATGAATAATTAAGTAAAATTCTCATTCATTTTCATATTTGATCATAGTTAATAAAATCTGACTAGTATAAATGCTGATCATCACTGATATAGAATTTCAGATTCCACAATGTAATTCCCAACCCAAACACCCCTGTTACATGTGCCTGTCATGAACTTCAGAATGACTAACCCAATTCTTATCTCATTTCAGTTACCTACTCTTGTCTTCAGTGGAAGTTAACATTATCCACATTTAATAAAATACTGTTCGCCATAACTATGTTTCTGACGATCATGTTTTTATTTGCAAGTAAGTTTCAAAGTTCATAGATGAATTTTTTTGACAATTTTACTATTTCTGAAGTAAGATTACTTTTATAGGTATTTATTTCCTGCATTGTAACATAATAGACACAAAAACTTGAACTTTTTTCATGATATGGTTTTCAAAATTTTTTGTCATTACATATGTACATCCTAGATACCTTTGCATTAATCATATTTAATCTGCGTTTTAAACTGGGAAGTACTTTCACTTCCTTAATGACAAACATGCAACTCAAACCCAGAACCTGCAGGTAATAGGACTGTGCTTTGCAGTGTTTTAAATGCATCAGTTTCTGTGTGTCTGGCATGAATGTTATAATGGCTGACAGTATTCTTTGCTCATTTCAGTTGCTGTTGGTGTGTTTCTCGCAATGAATTCCTCACCCACAGTAAGCAAAGCAAACATATCAACTGTATTGATAGTTCCAATGATGGTAGCATTATTCCCATGTAAGTATATCGATATGTTTGAAAATCTGCTTATTTGTTAATATTGAAGTTTGTTTTTGCCATTGGGAACTCTGGAATTCTGGACCAGAAATAAGTAACAAGGTGCATCATATTTTTCTTTTCTAATGTATACATACTATGAGATGCCTGGTATAATGTCGCACCCACAGACCTTCATTAAAACAACACATTCAAGTGTACTCTAAAACTCACTGTAGCAATGTCATAAACTGGGGGGGATTGAGTACACTGATGATGTACATTGATGTACATTGTTGTACTCATAAATTATAAAATCACCAATTGAATTTATAATGTTAACCTCCAGTTTCCAGATTTTGTCCAGTGTAGTCCAGGTTTGGAAAGCTTGTTTTGAGATACAAGATATTGACTGAGTTTAGCTAGCTTGACTGCTAAGGTTTTAGCTGTATATCTATGGTTGTTGTCTAGCTAGTGGGTTAGCTATATACCATAGCCATATCAAGGCAAGTTTATTTATATAGCACATTATCATACACAAAAGGTCATTCAATGTGCTTTACAGAAATTTAAAATACAATAAAAATTAGAATGAAATAAAACAAGATATTGAGAGGGATAAAAGAAATAAAGAATACATGAAAGAAAAATTAGAAGTGCAATAAAAGTGCAATTATTTAAAAGAAGGCAGCGGAGAATAGTGCTGTTTTTAGCACTATGAACAATGTCCTTCTATTTGTCAGGCTTATTTGTAAGTCCTCCTTATTTGCCAGGCTTTCAAAAATTAAAAGAATGGAGCAAAAAATGCAGGAATGTAGTTTTTTCCACATTTGTTCCTTTATTGTCATGGCAGTCAACACCATCAAAGTTCTATGAGTTGTAAGCTATATATATTTTCCAAAATATTTTGCAGATGTGAAGCATGAGCATGTGTTGGTACAGTTGCATAGCAAAGAAACTATCATGACGGTGAATTTTATTGGTATTCTATACAAATTTCAGTCACTTAAGGGACTTCAGCCCCATTTGCAGACTTAGAAGAAGAAGATAAGGAAAATGAAGGTGTGATACAGGCTGAATACGACTGCTGTAATGGAAATTATTTAAGTATAAGCAGTCAGAAATATATAAGTAGCCAGAAATTATGTAAAGGCCACAAAACAAAGCAGGTGAAAGAATACAATAAACATGTGTCTGTTGTAGGGCTGGACAATATCATATCTGTCTGTAATCTTCAAAAGCAAGTCCATACAGAAAATAACAAAACTCTCCTGGAAAAGCTTTTAGATGTGACGTTCTAGTTAAACGAGTCTTGTCTTCAGGGAAAAAATTCAAAATGTTGATATTGTTTATAATGGCAATTCATTCAGGAGCTGCTGTCCAATTATGCTTTATTATTAGTCAAAAATGTTACTGAGTTAAACCCAGAGCTTTCTTTATAGTCTAGAATTTGATGCCAATTTAATGATGACTAATTCTTACCTCTTTTTAGTTGTCGGCAATTTCGTTGTTCTGAAGTGTTACCTAAGGAAACCTGCAGAAGAACAACTTGAAAGTAAATTAAATTATTTTTTTATATGTAAGTATATTTTCAAGTTTGTATAACTGTTTCTTTATTTTACAGTGTAGACCAGTATTATTTAAGGAATATGGGATCAGAATGTATAGAGGTATCTCTTTTTCACAATGTACTGAATAAGACAAAGGAATGTGTGTCTGATGTGAACTCTGACAATTTTCATAACATCCATAATCTTCAAACCACTTATATACATGTGTTTCATTAGTTTTCCTTTACTGGTCCGTACTGTGGATAACACAATTCCCCTTTTAAATTCCCCTTACATATCTTATATAAAAGTCACCAGAGAAACTAAACATATAAAAATGTGAAACTCTTTAAAGCTAGGATATGTGATTTTGGAGAAACCAGCAGATTTTTAAAGTTTTCAACTGAATATCCCACCTGTTCACTTCAGGCATCCCTCCAAAGCCACTCCTCCTTCTCATTTCTGCTTATCCCATCTAGCCCTCCCTCTGACAAGGGCATGAGCATCTCCTGTTTACAGAGCTGGGTGTTTCTGTAGATCTGAATTAGATCAAAACTGTTTCAGATTAAAATCGCATACCCTACCTTTAATTGCATTTCTTTTAAGAACATTGGGCACCATCCGTCAACGTCATCCTAAGCTTTTTCTTAAAGTTGATTTTGCAAGAAATGTGTACATAAGATTCATGAATTGAAAGCATGTGCCAGTTGTTCCTAATTAGCACAAATATATGCCCTGCTAATCCCCATAAAAGGGCATGAGCCTGCAGGGCCGTATGCGGACACAGAAATCACACACAAAAATGAAGAATAAAAGTTGAAAGAGTAGTCAAGAATGCTCAAACGAAAATCTAAAGACAGAGAAATACCAACCAAAAGCAAAACTTCAATCCACATTACTTCTGAAGTGGAGGTAGCCTACTGCTGCAGTAAATAAACAGCAAATGAGCTGTCAAATTTAGAAGCATCAGTAGTGGATATAGAATGAAAGGCATGGGGTAATATTACTCTTTTTAATAATCGAAATTTAATTAGAAAAATACTACTAATAATTATTATTACATAATTATTTAAAAATATACATGAGAACATAGTATTGCAATTAAGTTCCTATAATACTGTACAACTGTAAAATTGAAGAGAGCTTAATAAGAGTTTTTATTATGGGCCTATTCATTTCAATGAAAAGGCCCAAATTACTCTTCATTCATTTTATGCTTGTGCAGTTCTTTTGCAAAAACTTGTCACAACTCAAATGTGTGTAAGTGTGCTCTTGAGTGTGCGTAGACTCTGTACCGAAGTACAAATTACAAATGAGAAATCATTGATTAATGATTAAAGTGGGTTTTAAGAAGTAATTTCTTCTTAAGAATGGTTGGTGAATGAGGCCCAATATTGTTATTATAAAGGCTCAGTAGATTGTTTATTCCAAATAACTAGTAGTTTATTGATTTTATTTGACAGCTGATATATTTTCCAAGGTTCAACACCATCCATTGGGGCATAATCCTTCTTTAGGGCCACTGTGTTGTCATAAGAAAATGAGAATGTCTAATTTAGAGTTGTTCCCCACGCAGGTTTTCCTGAATTTTTTAAATTTTTGATCCTTGCTCTTTACAACCAGCTTATTGCCTTGATCCACAGTACATTTATACCAGGTGAGTTTGTCTGAAGTTAAATGTAGGTTTTCTGACACTCCAAGTAAGTACATTTCATAATGAAAATATTCATTTTATAATTACCCTTTCAATAAGGGAATGGCTACATCATAATGCTTTGATTCCAGCCAATCACACCCACAGAGGAGTGGAGCTAATCTTTCATTGGCCCAAACCTGTCAAATCTGATTTATGTGTGGATGCTGCACAGCAAGGGGGATGGATAAAGACTCAGACTCAGACTCAACATCAACATTAAACAACTTATATGGAAAACAGCAAAAAGAAAAAGGCTTTGCTTAGCTTACAGGAACACAGCTTTCTAATTACCAAGAACAACCAGAGCTAGGCTGCCATTGCTTCAGCATAAAATGAAAAAAGGTTCATGGTGGTGGATAAATCTGGGGTCACTCTTCTGATCCTTGTGTGCACATTAAAATGGAGCAGATATGGGCCACCAATTTTGTACCTAGGTGACACCCATATGGGCTTGCAGTCTGGAAAGGGGTGGAGTAACAGTGATTGAACAGTCTATGGTGTCAATAGTACACTAGAAAGTGTTAATTAATTTTACTCCTATAAAACAGCACTCAGTGCACTACAAAAAGTGTTACATATAACACTAGTTGATGAGAAATATATAAACAACATGCAGTGTTAGTTTAACACTGGCACATTTACTGTGTTTGTGAAAATGATTCCTCATGCATATTGAACCACTCTTTCACAATCCAAGCTGCCCATGCCATTATGGAAGAAAAAAATCATTGGTTGTATAACCTGCCCATTTAGTAGATTCAGGTACTCATCTGACTTCACTTCATTGCTGTATTATGTTCCTGAGCTGTAATAATGATCCAGTCATTGGCTTTTAAGTATTTGCTAATTTAAATTCCAAAAGTGACTTTTTTTGACCAGGCAACGTAAAATCTAATGTGTCAATGTAAAATCAGTATGGGGAATTTGTCACCACTAATATGTAGTAATGTTTTCTTTTGCTTTTCCAGGATATTTCATTCTGATTGCAGCAGCTAATTTGATAATATTTGCATCCATTTCTGCAGAGATATATCTACATTCAGTCAGGCATTTCTGTAAGTATGTTGTAGTGAAATGCCTTATTTTCACATATGTTTTGACTGCCTCTAGAAAAGCATTTTAAATTTTATGAAATAATTCCAGCCAAACACACGATTGTTTTATTCATTCTATTTTCCAGACCTATAACTGACTTTTCCTTGAAGAATTGTTATATATATTAGGGTTATGTCCATGGGGAGTCCCCATAAAGATGAGAAAACAACGTGTGTATGTTTCTGTCAGTGTGTGTCTGTGTGGTCACGTATATATTACATTGTGGGGACCAAATGATTATAGCAGGCTTATCTGTGGACTTGCTTCTAAGCAACAGAACCTCGCTTCTCTTTGCATTTAATAATGAAATGTTGTCACTCATCCAGGTCTTAACGTCATTAAGGCAATTACCTAAAGTGACAATAGATGAGGTGTCATTAGACATAGCTGAAATGTATATTTGGGTGTCATCGGGGTGATACTTAACGTTATGTTTTCTCATTATGTTACCTAATGGCAGCATGTAGAGAGACAACAATAAAGGACCAAGAATTGATCCCTGTGGTACTCCATATTTGTGACACTGATGACGGAGTGCAGTTATTGGATACTTGAACATATTGATATAGATTAGTCAAATAGGATTCAACACAACTAAACATCAAATTCAAGTCTATGTAATAGAGTAGAATAGTCAACTGTGTCAAAGACCACACTAAGGTGAAGCATGAGAACAGTCGCATTGACAGAATCAGTGGCCATTGTTAAGAAATTCACGACTTTAGTTAAGGCAGTTTACGTGCTGTGTCCTGATGGATGTCTGACTGGAATCTATCCAGTGTGTTGTATATTTCTCAGAGCAGCCTCCATAATATCGCTTTGAAAAGGAGTGATGCAACCATTTGGTCTTTGTAACCACTGTCTAGTTTTCTGAGTGGTGTGTAATCCTGTTGTTTTCCATGTTATTAATATGTTTTAGATTTGCTTCAGAGAGCCCTAGAGGTGATTGTATACGTGCTTCACCTAATATTAAGTTTTCAATATGTAAATTTGACACTTGGAGATGACAAAGGTAAGGACACTATTTGACTGTATGAGAAATGTATAAGTTTAACCATTGAACTTTACGATGTTTAAAATAAATGCATACGCTTTGTAATAACTATGAAATATATGGCACTTTTTAAGATGTGATTAAGGTTTTGTCCTGTTATGTAAGGGTTATGTGAGGTCGTTTTGTTCTGAATTTGATCATGTTGGTGTTGCATGAAGTTTTTAGATACTTCTGTTGTCAGATGTGCAGCATCTGTAAATTAACAATTTTCTGAAAATAATTGCAAATGAAAAAACAAGGAGTATCAAAATCTGCAAGAAAATTAGAAATTGTCTCTAAATCCTCAAAATAGGCACAATTTGCGTTGGTAAGTTTGGCGACTGTCACCATGAGCAAATGGCAGATCAGTATACTGCCTCCTCCTTGCCATGTAGAGCGCATATGCCTGTTCTCTCTGCTTCTTACAGACGTAATGCCTGAAAGAGTGTTTCAGTGTCTGCGTGTATGTGCCCTGTGATACAGGTTGCACCCCAGCCTTGTTTACTCTGCTGCCTGGGATAGGGCAATTTGTTTTGAAGATTAGTCAGCATTTCGTAAAGGGAAAACCCTTTGGATGTACTTTGCCATTTTCTTCTCACTTATGTTCAGGAATGGAAGTAAACTTCTCTTCATCTGCAGCCTATATTTGTAGTAATTATGGACCCTTATATGTAATCAACTGGTACCCCTAAGTTGCTGGTTGTGTTGTAAGGATCTATTTTGTTATGCACCTTTATTCAAAATAAGGATGCGTTAGGATGGGAGGTTGTGTGTGTATTAGTCCGCCAAGTACGGTGAAGAGGTAATGGCGTTTCTGACCTATTGTTAATAATAAACAGTTCGAGTTACGTGGCCGCGTCTGTCTCCTCAACGATACATGGTGTCAGAAGTGGGATTATGGCGAAGTTTAATCCCCCAGAAAGTTTTGAGTTTGGTCATCCTGAACGCTGGCCGGAATGGAAATTGCGTTTTTCCCGCTATAGGATTGCGACCAAACTAAACAAAGAGGATGACGATGTGCAGGTCTGTACGCTCCTTTATGCACTCGGAAAAGAGGCTGAACAAATATATAAAACATTCACTTTTGAATTGGATGAAGATGAGACTTACGAGACTGTGCTGGAGAAGTTAGACTGCTATTTTGTGCCGAAAGTAAATGTGATCCACGAGCGAGCACGATTTCATCAACGTGCCCAGAAGCACGGAGAATCTGCGGAAGAGTATATCCGTAGCCTTCACGAACTAGCCGACACATGTGAATTTAGAGCGGCGAAAGAAGAGAATATTCGTGACAGATTAGTTATCGGAATTTTAGATCGGAAGTTGTCCGAAAAACTCCAGCTGATGGCAGATTTAACACTCGGTAAAGCAGTTGAGCTCATTAGAGAATCCGAGCAAGTGAAAGAGCATGTAAACGAAAAGACAGCATGCAGCACGCAGCTCAGTGAAGTAGCCCGAAGCCGACAGCATCATGGTGGTGAGAAGGGCAGATCCAAACGAGGCGGAAACTGGCAAAACTCAAGTTCTACACAGAATGGAAATTTTAGTAGGTTCCGATGTAAAAGATGCGGAAGAAGCCACGGGAAAGAGGATTGTCCTGCGAAGAATGCAGAATGCCGAAAATGTAAAAAGAGAGGCCATTTCGCAGCAGTTTGTCGCACGAGAGAAGTCAATGACATATGCACGTCACTAGATGGCGCCATTGCAACACATTTCTTGGGAGAACTGAGGAAAAGTGTTGAAAGTAATAAGGAATGGACAGTTTCACTCCCTATACATGGAACGGAGGTGGAGTTTAAGATTGATACTGGTGCAGATATAAGTGTAATATCAGAAAAGACCCTTTCAAGCCTAAAGCACCAGCCTCAGTTAAAGTTTGCCAAAGTAAACCTGGAAAGTCCTGGTGGAAAACTACATTGTAAAGGACAGTTCTTAGCCACAACTACCATAAAGAATAGACAGTTCAGGTTTAAAGTGTTTGTAGTTACTGGACCTGCTGTGAACAACCTTCTTGGTCGTGAGGCATCAGTTGAAATGGGTTTGATAAAGAGATTGGAAGACCTGAAGTCAACTGCTCCTGAAGATGTTGGACTGTTAAAGATAAAACTGATAAAGATCCACTTAAAGGACAACGCTATCCCGTACAGTATAACCACAGCCAGACGTGTGTCTGTGCCCATGCTCCAAAAGGTCAAAAAGGAACTGGAGCGAATGGTTCGGTGCGGTATCATTGAAGAAATAAAAGAGCCTACGGAGTGGTGCGCTCCAATGGTTGCTGTGCCCAAGAAGAATGGACAGATACGCATCTGTGTAGATCTGAAACAGCTTAACAAGGCTGTTAAGAGGGAAAAATACATGCTTCCCTCAATTGACGACATCCTTCCCAGATTAGCACATGCCAAAGTTTTTTCACTTCTGGATGCAGCTAGTGGATTTTGGCAGTTGCCATTAGATGAAGACAGTGCTAAACTGACAACCTTCATAACTCCGTTTGGAAGGTATTTTTTTCGTAGGCTTCCGTTTGGCATTACTAGTGCCCCTGAAGTATTCCAGAGGGAAATTTCTGAGCTGTTGAAGCACCAATCAGGAGTAGCCATTTTCATGGATGATATCCTTGTCTATGGAAACTCTAGTGAAGAACATGAGAAAAGACTTCAAAGTACATTGAGGACGATTCATGAAGCAGGCTTGGTATTGAATACAGAGAAATGTCTACTGAGACAAAACCAACTCCGCTACCTAGGCCACTTTATTGATAAGGAGGGCATACGTCCAGATAAGGCTAAGATTAAGGCCATATCGCTTCTAGAGCCACCTAATAACACCTCAGACCTGAGAAGGATGCTGGGCATGGTTCACTATCTCGGCAGGTATGTTCCACACTTATCAGAGGTAACACAGCCACTCAGTGAGCTGTTGAAGAAAGAGACAGCGTGGACCTGGGGCCCTGCACAGTTCAAAGCCTTCAACTCAGTGAAGCGTTTACTCACAGAGGCGCCTGTACTTGCATTCTATGACGTTACTAGACCCACTATTGTGAGTGCGGACGCTAGTAGTCATGGCTTGGGTGGAGTCCTCCTACAGGACCATGACGGAGTGCTAAAACCAGTTGCTTATTGTTCAAGAGTCCTAACTGATGCTGAAAAACGTTATGCCCAAATTGAAAAAGAGTGTCTCGCTGCTGTGTGGGCCTGTGAGAAATTCTCAAGATTCCTTTATGGTCTAGACAGCTTTACCCTCCAAACTGACCACAAGCCTTTGGTTCCACTAATTAACGCCAAAGATCTTGATTCAGTTCCACTGAGGTGTCAAAGACTGCTTCTGCGAATGATGCGCTACAACCCTGTAGCGGTATATGTGCCAGGTAAGCAGCTGGTGGTGGCCGACACACCCTCAAGACATCCTCAAACGGTGGTCAATGCAGAAGTCTGTGAGCTGATAGGAGAGGTAGAGGCCCATGTAGAAGCTGTATGCAATGCGTGGCCCATTTCATCCGAAAAATTGGACATCGTGAAGACTGAGACAGGAAACGACAGAGTCCTGGAACAGGTAATACGCTATGTGAATGATGGCTGGCCTAAGTATGCTTCCACCATTCCACATACAGTGACACCATACTACAAAGAAAGACAGCACTTGTCTTATTCCCAAGGGTTAGTTTTGTATGGCGACAGAATTGTAATTCCACACAGCATGCGTACTGACATACTTCAGAGGATCCATAGTGGCCACCAGGGCATTGGAAAATGCCGAGCCAGGGCCCAGATGAGCGTTTGGTGGCCAGGATTGGGGAAAGAAATTCAGCAGCTAGTCGAAGGCTGCAAAGACTGTCAAGAATCAAGGACAACACAAAGGAGAGAACCTTTGATTACTACTCCATTACCTACACGCCCATGGGAGAGAGTAGGAGCCGATATTTGTGAATTCAACAAACAGCACTATCTGGTAGCTGTAGACTATTTTTCACGGTATATAGACATAACTCATCTTCCAGACCTGTCCGGAGATACAACACGCTTGAAACTAAAGAATATGTTTGCAAGGTGGGGTAGTCCAAATGTTCTCGTTACGGATAATGGACCACAATTCTCGGGAAGAGCCTTCCAGGAATTTGCAAAAGACTATGACTTTAAACATGTCACGCCCAGTCCCCACCATCCTCAATCAAATGGAGAAGCAGAGAGGGCTGTACAAACTGTAAAGAAAATCTTGAGACAGTCAGACCCATTTGCTGCCCTGTTGAGTTACCGAGCCACCCCTCTCCAAGCCACTGGTGCTAGTCCAGCCCAGCTGATGCTGGGCAGACAGGTAAGAACAGCAGTCCCAATGCTGGAGTCTAACCTGCAGCCATCGTGGCCTGACTTCCAGCAGGTGAGAAGAGCTGACGAGAAAGCTAAACGTGATTACAGGCGGAATTACAATAAGAAATTCGGCGTTAAACAATTACCTGAGCTTAGTCCTGGAACAACAGTTGCGATGAAGCTTGATGGTGAACAAGGATGGAAGAAGTCTGGTCGAGTCCTCAGGATGTGTGACACACCGAGGTCTTACCTCATTCTAACTGAAAAAGGGGTGCTCCGTCGAAATCGACGTCATCTAAGGCCTATAACAGATACGGCCGTAGAAACACCTACGCTGGAACCACAGACTCCCCAGCCGGCTGCACAGCCAGTCTTAGACGTTCCTCCTGAACAGGAATTCACAGAACGGCCACCTGCAGCAGAGGTTTTGTCAACCCCGGCTAAGACACGCTGTGGCAGAGTTGTCAGACCTCCAGAGAGATATAAAGACTTTGTGTAGAATATATCTTCTGTTAGGGTAATAACTAAATTAGTTAATTAAACTTTATTGTTGTGAAGAATCTGTGTAGGAACAAAGATAAGAAGGAAAACAAACTTTGTGTTCATATTGAAAGGAACCCTGGGAGTTCTGACATGCCCAACAGCTACTTTATATGTCAGGATGTTTAGTTAACTCAAAGGTAGGGTGATGTGTTGTAAGGATCTATTTTGTTATGCACCTTTATTCAAAATAAGGATGCGTTAGGATGGGAGGTTGTGTGTGTATTAGTCCGCCAAGTACGGTAAAGAGGTAATGGCGTTTCTGACCTATTGTTAATAATAAACAGTTCGAGTTACGTGGCCGTGTCTGTCTCCTCAACGATACACTGGTAACATAGAGAAACCTAACATAGACCATTTACTTAAGATATTGTTTCAAAAAGTCAATTGACTAATCTACAGACTCATGCCCTTGTTTTGGGTGATCATTTCACTGACCTTTCAAGATTTCCATTTTTTTTTTTTTTTAGAAATCAAACTTTGGAATATAGTTCACTATTGATAACCTAGGTACTGTATTTCCTGTGTCTGGAACCAGAATGTTCATTTAATTAATAACCTTCTCTTTTTGTAATCACCATTTTTACTACAGAACGACTTGTGAAGTTGAGCCAGTATGCATTCATCTATTTTCTGACTATCACATCATTCTTTGATGACTGGCTTCGAGTTTGGATGCTTGGTACAGATAACATTATTTTTAAACTTTTTGTTTTAAACTTATTCACTGAAATTTAGTGTCTATCTAATGCAATAATATGAATAATATAACTATTATAAATATTAATTATTTTACAGTCTTTACATATTCATATGAAATATTAAAATATTTGAAATTTTTGGGAATATAGTGGAAAATAATGAAAAATAAAATGACAAATTAAGTCATTTTGAAAGTTGTCTCCTTGTATTTCAGACAGACCTCGTTGCTTTCTTTATGTGTCTGTGGCTTTTGGTCTCCCCCTGGTCAATTCTATCGCCCTGGCTGTAGTATTAATACTCAAAGCAGGTAAACATAATAGTATTTTGTAGTTTTGTTCTTTGAGATGGATTCCTGTGATTTTTGTCTTTATTATGTGACACTCATTTCCTGTCTCAGTAATTTTTATGATCATGTCATTTCAGCCACAGGAAAACAGTCATTGGATCTACGGCTGATTGTCCTGATTTCTGGGACTCTGATCCTTTTTAGCTGGTTCCTTATTAAGATCAGTGAATACTGTAAGTATAACAGAGAAGTGACGAAAGCGGCTCTTTTAGAAA
>JAODLC010000866.1:0-15329 GCA_026781145.1 Hippopotamyrus pictus | reverse complement strand
TATAAAAATATCTGTACCTCATGGCACATCTGCACCTTACCTTGTCTGCACCTTATGGCACTTTATTTATTACATAGGAAATGCATCTGTATTTCTGTATAAATATGTATATAAATTCATTTTTTCTCCTCTTATTTTATACTTATCCTCAGTACTTATTCCCTTGTCTTTTTTTTTCTCTTCCTTTTTTTACACTTATAATTTTTCTCTTTTTTTTTTATACTTATCCTCTGTTGAGTACCTATTTCTTATCTCTCGATTAGTATGTCTAGCACAGTTGGAGAGTACTTTTTCAGCCAGGGAAAAACATTTCACTGTATGTTGTACCAGCTATAACTACGTGACGAATAAAGAATCTTGAATGATGAAATATCAAACCACTGTATTAGAAATCTTCTCCTGCTTCTTTCAGTTTTGTAACCACAGAGGCGTTTTTCAGTTACCCATAGTGCATGGCTGGATGTCCCCCATGATGGAATGGTACCCCATCCACAGGCTACTCCTGCCTTGTTCCCATGCTGCCCCCATAGGCTCCAGGCATCCCATAACCCAGATGAGCAGCTGGAAGATCGATGGCCTCATAAAGCCCTGCGCGGCTTTCAAGACACCTCATGATTATTCAGGAAATTGAAGACTTAAATGAAGCAATGATGCATCTTTCTCGGTTTTCAAGTATTCTCCATTGTGCTAATAATATTGACACTAGTAATGTGGTGCATAGCACACATACTAACTGGATTGTTACCAGCCTCCTGATTATCGATACATAGAGCATTACCTCTGCAGGGGGTGTCATGTTCCAGAGCGGGGCCTGCAACACCATTGTGTAATGTGCAGCTCATTTGTTCAATTTAATCCACAATGCCAAATATGTCTGCTGTATCCAAAAATATAAGGGCATCACATAAATGAAGGGCCAGAAAATGTTTCAGACAATATTAGACATGATACAAATAATTCAGAGCCACAATCATTTATTTATTAAAACCACATACACACTGGTAAAAAATGGGTAAGTCTACTCATATAATTTACTTCTATATAAGAACACTGTTTTTCAGTCCATATACTGATATTTAGCACACCGGACTCACGCAGCACATCTTTCACCCGTAAATCATGCACTCCAGGTGACACAGCAGCATTGTTGTGGAGACTCTACTCTTTCACTGCCCTTAGCCTCAGTAAAAGTCTTGAATCACCCTTGATTTGGCGTAGTTACAACTGGTTTTTGAAACCAATAGCCGGAGGTGTTGTGTGGTAGAAAAACTGGAGAACAGGAAAGAAGGCTGGGGAAGAAGTGCATGATGGGACTGTGGTCAGGCCTTGGCTTGTCGATATGTGTATTTGTGAATGTCCCTGTCCAGTAAGGAACTGGGGAAAGCTGCGGGAGCAGCATGCTAGGGGAAAGAACATTGTGGATGTACCAAGAGATAGCAACAACTGGAAACTGCCCATCAGCATCAGAGAACATATTAACCAGTGAAAAGCATGTGTCCCTGGTCCTGTGGGGTGGGGGATAATATTCATACCGATATTCAATTATGCATTTATTAAAGGAATTGCTTTTATACCGTTTTACTCAGTAACTTTTTTTGGATCTACCATGTAATCTCCTACCTATTCGGATAATATACTAGAGCACTTAGCGAGCATCACTCCTACAGTATTCTAGCTCACTTGCATTGGTTACCTGTGAAATACAGAACTGATTTTTAAATTTTGCTGTTTGTTTTTAAAGTGATGAATGCTTTAGCCCCATGATACATTTCCGACCTGCTAATTCCATATTCTGTCCCCCAGCCACTTAGGTTATCACAATTCCTGAGTCCTCCACCCACCTCTCAAAACCAAAGGTGACCAGGCTCTCTCTGTAACCCCCCCAACTCCCCCAGACTGGAACAGTCTCCCATCCTACATAAAGTCCTGCTCTACTATTGATATCATTTTATCAAGTCCACTCTTAATTTACTTTTAATTCACGTTAATAATACTCATTTTTAATTGCCCTTTTTCGTTTTTTTTCCCTCTTTGTTGTATTACATTTAATATATATTTTTTTTTAAATCTAATTCTTATTTTTCGTATATATGTTTTCATGTTGTTGTTCTTATATATTACTATCTATGTAATACTTGTTAATCCATTTTGCCATCAACTGGAAAGCACTTCTATTTTTAAATGCACTATACAAATAAGCAACATGACTTGACTATTTAGCCATAAGGGTCGTGCTGACCTCACAGGAATCTGCAGTGTTTGTAAAGAGGAGGAAACAAGAGTGTCTGACCTTGGAGCTTATGGTGGTCCAGGAGTTAGCAGATGGCTCCTATTTTTTCCTGTTATACAAATATAGAAACATTTCCTGTAATTCAGTTTTTATAAGAATCACATAAACGTCATATTAGCACTGGAAACAACTTTTTAGAGATTAAGGACTGAAAACAGATTTAGTGACGTGACTTAGGAGAAAAATGAGTGACGGGTTGCATAACGACTCACTCCCCACGTGTACAGATTATGGTGACTTTGTCTGGGGGACCTCCTGCATGAGAAATTCAATAAAGAAATCATCTCCGGTTACAGAGTGTCTATTCTGAATTCTTTTTGGCCTTCTGAAATTTAAACTTCCACAGATGGTAAGGACAAAGAACATATAAAAGAATTAAACTTACAGCCATGAAGGTAACCCCCCACCACCACCAGAATTAACACACACACACTTTTAATCGCACTTGCAAACTCACAACTTAAAAGAATCACCTGAAGTAGCCCCTAGGTAACTGTCTAGTACAGGGGAGTCAAACTACAGTCCTGGGAGACCGGAGCCCTGTGTATCTTAGTTCTTTCCCTGTTCCACCACAGATGATTCAGCTCAAGGGCTGTGTGGTAATTAGCACACTGAGTTGAATCAGGTGTGTTAAATGAGGGTGAACCAAAAACTGTGCAGGGCTCTGGCCCCCCAGGACTGGAGTTTGACACCCCTGGTCTAGTCAATATTTTTTAAATAAACTATTCAAACTGGCTCTGCATGTCAGATTGTCAGCCAAATCACACTAATCCTGAAATATTCCTAGGGGTGCTTTAATGCATGGGCTCACCCGGGCTAAAGTCTGGGGGGGCTGCTTTGACAATTTAACCATGGTAATGTGCCTTTGAATGTTCCAGAATGTTATACTTAGTTCATAGTTCAGCAAGGTATCCACAAAAATATCAACCTCAACAGAGAAATACAAAAAGATCCTATTTACATACGTAAAACAGGGGAGGGGGGGGGGAACAAAAAAATAGTTTAAAAAAATTGACAAACTGAAAACATTCTTTGTACTGTCCGTTCAGCCTCCTGTGTTACCTGTGCATCCAGGAAGGATGTAAAATCTTCTCAGCATGGCTGTGGCTAATAAAAATGGTGGCTTCAGGACCCTGGTCACTGCCTAAAGTTCATCATGTTCTTGTAACTCATCTGCCTTCAGTTTGAACTCATTCTCCGTAATTTTGCCATCACCATCGCGATCCTGGTTGGTGAACATGTTCTCGATTATCCTGTGTGGGTCGAAGCCAGGGGCAAGTCGACCTTTACCCTCATTTACCTGCTGCAGGATGTAGTCCGAGAACTGCATAGAGAGGGGGGGTGGGCGGGTGGGGGGGACATGGATTATGTTACAAATTGCGATTCGTCAAGATTACGACTAATCTCACTGTGCAAGTTAAAAAATAAACTCATACATTTTAAAAAATAATTTCAATTTAAGCATGCATTACTGAAATTATGTTATTCACATTTGGTACCTCAATACATTTGCCGAATTGCACACAGCCTGGTTTGTTAAGGGACTGACATGCACGAGTTTTGCATGGTGCTGTCATGAATGTGTTAGCGGTGCAGAGACTTCCTGCACCATCTCAAATTAAATCTACAATTAACCGCAAGTTTTTAAAGGTAAACTTTTGTTGAATATCTCTATACTACGAACAGTTTCTTAACACGTTGCCGACACTCATTGGCAGTCACACTACAGGATTTGGATTTGCAAAGAGGTCCAGATATTTATCCTGCAAGATATCTAATGGGTGTCTGCGACGTGTCAGCGACTCTGTCCGGCCGCAACTTTGATGTAACAATGATCGTGTGCCGGCTTGCTAGCACCAGGCCAACACCCATTTACCTCAGATCTGGGGCTTTTGTACTGATCGCTAAAAAATTTTGGCAAGCGGAAATTTGGGGGTAAAATCAGGTACAGATGCTCCTCTACTTATGAACTTTCAGACATATGAACGAAGAGGACTATAAGTCCAAATTGTGTTCATTAGGTTACCGTTTTCTGTCTGCAACATCAATTTTTTTCTTCCGCCCGCCAATTCTGCGTGGTACAAACTTCTTTGCGCTACTCCCGCCGCGCAGCAGCGTAGCGTGCGCACTCCCAGCATCCTAGTTCTTTGTACTTGTGTATACCCTCAAAATGATGATGAATAACAACTTACGAACATTTCAAGTTACGAACAGCCGTTCGGAACGTAACTCATTCGTAAGTAGAGGAGCGTCTGTACTGTGAACTTAGCATTAGTTATTTTTTCTTAACCCAGTCTGAATTTCCTGGCAAAAGCACACACTCGGATGATGATGTAGTCAAAAATAAGTTAGCATGATGAATGTGTTTCCAGTATAACATTCAGCAGAACAGAACTGACAGACATTCTTAGTCTTAGATCAAATACTCTCTTTTTCTGGTGCTGGCATAATATATTGGGAAACCAAAATGTTCCCAAACTACTGATTTCAGTGACGTGTCTTTGAGTTCTCTAACACTAGCTGTAACCAACTCAAAGCCAGTTAGGCATGTTTTCATGTTGAACATTTACATGTCAATTTAGGTTTCACCCATGTCTAGAAGTGTATTAATTCTTTTCATTCCACATTCCAAACTGAAAATGCTGTTACCAAGAGGCACACAACAAATACATGTACTGTTACATCTGCCATCTTCACTTTTAATGTACACCTGAAATGCTCTTCAGCAAAATCTGTTTAAATATCGCAATACACATGAAATCGGCAAACATAATCAATATAATATCGATTTGGGCGGTCACTGCCTATTCCCCCCTAGCAGAGAGGTGGACAGGAGAAGGATGATCAGGTTTTGCTGCACCCAAATGGTACTTGTGTCTCTATGATGCAGAGTAACAGGCACATGAAGGTTTATTTTTAGGGTTCGTCTCTGGAGTTTCGTCTTCAGATGTGAGGGTGTATAAGCACTCCTGTTTACTACAGTATTCCTCAACCCAGTCCTAGCGCTCCTTCCCAGCTCCCCGCACACCTGTACCACACAATCAAGAATACCGAATACCTGGCTCAGGTGTGCTGGGAGTTGGGAGGGAGCAAAAATGTGGGTTGTCTGTGTGTCCCTGAAGTTTGGCCCAGGAGGATCAGGACACCTACCTCTGTGGGTTCCACTATAGCATCCTTATTCTTATCCATCTCTGCAAAAAGACTGGGGGAGACGTTCTCCTTCCACACAAACATGTAGCCCTCGGGAAGCCCCTCTTCCATGTCAATCAGCTCGATGTCGAACGTCAGCACAGCGCTGCCTGGGACCTCCCCATCTGCTCACATCAGCAGAGGACACTCTGTCAAATGCTGACGTATCAGGCTTCCAACGCTACTTCAAAACCACAGGCCATTTCTAGCGGACACTCACCGACTCCCCTCTCGCCATAGGCCAGATGAGGTGGGATGATCAGTGTGCGTTTCTCACCCACACACATGTCCTGCAGACCCATCTCCATCCCCAGCACTACTTGCCCTGCACCCAGGACTATGTTGTAAGTCTTCCCATAGCTATACCTGTAGGAAAATGCAGTTAGAAACAAAAGCACGTGCAAGGCTACCTAATGCTGGGCCCTCATACTGAGGGTGGCCCATACTTACGTGGAGTCGATGAAGGTGCCGTCCATCAGGCTGGCATTGTAGTGGTACTTGACAAAGTCGCCCTTCTTGCTACGTGTATCACAGACCTCGGGCCTGAAACTGGTAGTGATCTGCACTGTATCTGAGGGGTTGTGGAAGTCCACCACAAGGATGTCAAACACCAGCACTGCTGAACCAGGAATACTGGTGCCTGAGGGACAAGCACAGCAATCATTCAGACTTTGGGAAGGCAAATCACTAAGCACCAATGAAAGATGTCGCAAATACATCTCCACCACTCTATGTTCCCTGAATGCTCCTAGTGTTGTACTTCTGGAGTGAGTTGTACCAGCTAAGCACAAGTTCGACCATAAAGTTGAGGGCAAGGTGTACCTTAAATCATGCATTGAAACTAGGTAACTATATACTTATGTAGCATATGCGCCTGGATCTTCATTTTGTTGCAAAGCAGGGCCACAAAGTAATGGACTAGTCTACCAGCAAACGCCTTCGCAAAGTCAAACCTAAAAACTCACTTGTACAATTTAAGCTATGGGCCAGTGGTGGCCTAATGGTTAGAGAAGCGCACTTGCGATTGAAAGGTTGTTTGTTCAAATCCCCAACCAGCAAAGTACCCCTGAGGTACCCAAGACACCACTTCCAAGCATGGCTCCCTAGGCACTGAATCAGCCACCTGCTGCTGTCACGATGTCATTTATGCAGAGGACATATTCCATTGCTGTGGCGTATCAACAATGGCAATTAATCACTTTCACAAAGCTGAAAGCTAGTTCTAACCCTCAGCTAGGGTCAAAGTGTACAGCACAGAGTTGGGTGCCAGAGTTGGGGGGGGGGACTTGAAGCTTGATACCCCTATAACATCAGTGGGAATGAGGGCATGCTGGGATTGCTGTCAATGTCTCGCTTGTGCTGGGTGGTAGGCCACACAAACAGCTACAGGTTATGAGATATGAGAAACTGCACTTGGTGTGTTGCTAGATGACCTGACCTTGAGTATTTCTCTTGCTCTCCTGGCATAAAGAGGGGGAGACTGAATTGGATTTAACTCATTTCATTATGCTCATATACATAATATTCATTTATACTTTTGCTTCACTATGTTCTTATACATATATCAATTAACTCATTTCACTATATTTATATGTAAAACAATGTGTATGCATGCTGTAGGTGTAGCAATAGCAACAGCAATTATGCTATCAATGTAAAAGGACATGTTTTTTTCAAATTTATCATGATCAACTTTCATCCCTTTGAAATGTCTATTCCCTTTTTCACATTCATTGAACATGGAATACTATATGAACAAAGATACGTGAGCCGGTGAGGCAATTGGGGGAATTTTAGGAGTTTTAAGGACAGAACTGAAGGGCCCAGTACCAGGAACTCTGGTAGCAAGATAGATAAGAGATGAGCTCATAACAGACAAGCTAATGAGAAGGTAGATGAGAGACGAGCTAAGGAGACACATCTGGCGAGCTCATGTAGGGATCTCCAGAAAAGGTATAAAATTAGGATGGATGATTTGTGAAAGGGGGGGGGGGCTCTTCTCCATTGCATGTGAGGAACCTTTGTTCAAACAGACCTTATAGTTATCTGCAGATTTATGTCTGTCTGATAATTTTTTACTTCCAGTCTCATATGTTGTTGAAGTGCTGGTGTTTAAGGATTCCTCAGGCCTTTGTTCCCTCTCACCTCCCCCGCCATCTTAAGGTGCCATAGTTAATTAGACGTCCTGCAGCCTCCTTACCGCCATCTTAAGGTGCCATAGTTAATTAGTCCTCCTGGAGCCTCCTTACTGCCATACCACACTATGAAATAGGCCTACGTCATGTACTTTTAACCATTTGTAAGTAGTATGTTGATCAAATTTATGGTAATTTCAAAGTGGTAACATTAGACTTTTCCTGTAGGTGCTTGACATTCTTTCATCTACATTAAATGCTCTAAGAATTCACATGGAAAAAAAATGCAACAAATTAACCTAGCGTTAGCTGGCTGGACTGGCGTATCCTAAATCAGCAGAAAAGGTAACAAGTTATTACAATCATCTCTGATAACGTTATACTATTGCATGTTAAAAACAAAAAATGTCTGTTAGTTATCTTTTCCATTTTCACCACTTTTAAATGGCTTTTTTATGATAAACCTTACACCTAATTTATAACTTAGTGTTACATTGAAACTATGTGTGTTGCAACCGATAATGTTTTTATTAGTTCATAAACGTAGCGGCAGTTTACGTCCACAGTAAGCTACGATCGAACGGAACCTTAGCTGGTACAACCCACTGCTACTGTCTGTTGATTTGAATAGTTGTCTCGCTATGTTTGAAAGGTGTTGTATAGCTCTTGTATAGCTTACTGCATACACTTGTAACTTGGCTTTTATTGGAAGCTCAGCCTAACTGCACGCATGCCTAGTTGACTCCTGGACAACTGTTTACCTCACATACATCACTACAGACAAAAGTGTCCCTTAAGTTCAAATATATAAATGTCTCCAAATTATAGAAACACGCAAGTTAAGCGAAAACTTACACTTGTGAATGTACCGTATTTCTTTGTTTAGGTTTTCAAATTACATGAGGGATGTTGTGCTCAATACCCATTGTCACTCTCAACCCATGGCTTATGGTGTAGACCATGTTGTTCTGGCCCATTTTCAACACCCACCTCAGAATTCCGTCCCCTACCGCCCTCCCCTTAAAGCTCACCTGTTCCCTCTTCGCCATAGGCCAGATGTGGTGGGATGGTAATTCGCCGCCTCTCCCCAATGCACACACCCAGCAGGCCCTCATCCATGCCTGCGATCACGTAGCCTTTCCCAATGTATGTGTTATACGTGCTGTTCCGGGAGTAGCTATTTGCACAGTTACAAAATTTAGTTTAGCCACCGTAATTTAACATATTTATAATGTCGCTAATCTATTAATATAACATTTTTTGGCTGATTACAGAGATTGCAGTCGATTTTATAGCAGTTTGAGATTTCACACTAATACGCCCAACCCTGCATCTGCATTACATCCCATGGGTTCAATCAAAAACAACCTTTAACTTTTTGTTGTTAGTTTCTGTAGACTCCTAGTAGGTTGTTTTGTTCTTCTTTAGAAAGGAACAACAATCAAAGAAGTAAAGCAGGCATGAACAAGACTAACGATAGGTTACATCAATGAACACATGCAGCAAAACACACAGACACAAGGTCCATACGCACAAGTTTCTTGATCATAGTAACCCCACCTCCCGGCCTCTAAAAGCCTCTCTCAGTCACTTCTTGCAACTTTAATAGCAATGGTGATACTTTATTCATCCCCATGGGGAAACCGGGTAGTTTTATGCATATTCCTGCTTGCTCTCCACAAAACGCACAGACGTATACAGATGAGAGCAAGTTTTGGGTCAAAGCGCAAGGTCAGCCAGCATCTATGACACCGAGACCTTCATATTCATATAGTCCTAACCAACACAGCCACACACTGCCTGGTCAGTGCTTGACACATGATTTCGACACAACTAAAACATTATACTGTGAAAACTTTGTGTGATGATGTCTCCCTCTTGTGGGACTCAGTTTTCCCGTTTTCCAGTTATTAAACTTTCACAGCAGTGTTCTACAGTGCGGTACAGTGCAGTACTGTAACGGGTCTAAATCAAAGGTACGTAGCTCCAGAATGCCAGTAAAAAACAAGTTAGTTCTAGTTCCAATTTGCCAGTAACAGAGGAGCAGTAAGAATGAACTCACCTGGAGTCAAAGAAGGTGCCGTCCAGCAGGGTGCCATTGTAGTGGTACCTCATATAGTCACCCTCTTGACTCTTACGAGGGCACATCTCAGGTACCACTTGGGGCTGCACCATGATGCCATCCTTGGGGTTATGAAGGTCCAGGAGAACAACATCGAAGACCAGTGAGGCCTGGCCTGGGATGTCACTGCCTGCAGAGGTGAGCGAGGTCAGACGTGCCAAGGATGTCACTTTCTATCTGCTAAATACCGCATATTGAAAAGCAGTTAGTGTCTCAAGTCCTAAGGACAGGACAGCCCCCCAGGACATTCGATGCAGGACTGTGTGCTGTGGTGTGTCAACAATGACAAATCATCACTAAATTCTAATTCAAAAGTTATTTTGGTTTCGATTTTCAGCCAAAAAATTTTATAAATTCTGGTTTTGGTTAAAAATTAATTTTGGTGCCATCACTATTTACTACTATATTATCTGTTGCCCAAATCAGAAAAGAAATCATTTATTCCTGTAAAGGCCCATATCCCATGACCTAGTAGCAGTAACAGCCGGAATCTCTGGGCTGGTGAAATTCTACTGTGTATGAAACGGGACAGCTCCTGCTGGTCCAGCATTCAACTAGATCAACCACTGTTATCTTCACTGATTATTAAACATCTGAGAGTTAAACATACAGAAGTACATCACGCGTTAAACAACTATACCCACGAGTCAACAAAAGCACAAACCCCGGCCCCACTTACCATCTCCATTCTCGCCATAGCCCAGGAAAGGCGGCATGGTGATCACGCGCTTCTCACCCACGCACATTCCCAGCAGTCCCTTGTCCATGCCAGCAATGAGCCAACCAATGCCCACGTAGGTGTCATACGTACGCAGACGCGTGTGGCTGGAAGACAGATGGGTGGAGTGAGAGGTGAAGTCTATAGAATGCTTCAGCATACTGTTGTTGCATACGTCTTATTCCGTGCTCAAAACAAAATCTACATATTGATCTGATAATGAGAAGCTGAAGTAGTTCAGCCTTCCTCTGCCAGAACACCCTCCTTCACATTGGCAGCATTCTGGAAAAATCCCCCTGGCCAAAGCCAATGAGGGTGCCACTCTTACCTAGAGTCAAAGAGTGTACCGTCCAGCAGTGTGCCATTGTAGTGATACCGCACAAAGTCGGACACATCTACAGTCCGGGTACATGTCTCAGGCTTGTAGTAGGTCTTCACTTCGACCTGGTCCTGCGGATTCCAGACATCCAGCAACAGCACATCGAAATGCAGCACAGAGTCAGGTGGGATGATGTCACCTGTGGAAAGGGGAATATCAACTATCAATAACTTATGGGCCAACATATCTCTGAGGGCTCAGCCAATCAGATTTCCCTGCCAGGTTCCCTTTCAGGGAATGGCCAACAGTGGAAGTGATTCAGATCTATTATCGCACACCGGAGCAGCATCAATCACAATTCCATAATTCCCAGCCAATAAGGGCCCTCTAGACAGCTGCACAGGTAGCAGACAGCCAGCAGACAGCTATCACGCGTCTGGTCTGACACACACACTTTCAGACTCTCACAAAAGAAATCTTATGGCAAATGTATATTATTCCATTATAAACCTAGAATTAACTATATAAAAAGCGTTGGGGTAGTTTGCAAACCCTACAGACCAATTACAAGGTAATAAAACTGTTACATGCATGTAAATTTGTGTGCAGACTTGTCTCAAATTGAAAATCTCACTCCAGTCAGCTGACCAAAGTTAGCAACCCTGATACAGTATACATTTATACATACATGTGTATTTGGCAGCAGTTCATGTCCAAAATGACATACATGTGAGGCAGATAATGCATAACATGAATAGAGCTCTGAAGTAAAAGTACAGCTAAGTTAAGCTCCCAGGCACTAGTGCAAGACAGAGGGGGGAAAGAGCTTTTGTAACTGGAAATGCTTGAAACTTTTCATGATGCATGAGGTTACCATATCCATCCTTTCCGTAGGCCAACTGTGGTGGAATCTTGACCAGACGCCTCTCATTCACACACATGTCCAGAAGAGCCTTGTCCATGCCCTCAATCAACTGCCTTCTGCCCACAAACACATTGTAGGTTGACCCTTTGTCATAGCTGTGGGACAAAAGGCAGGAGTCAGAGTTGATCACATGACTAAGATGGACCTATGACCTCACCCATCAGCCCCTTCACCTAACATGCCAAATGAATGATGGACCAATGAGTTCAATAAAGACCTGATGAAAAAAAGTTTAGTTTGTTTTAATTGATGTTTTATTTTTTAGTGAATCAAATGGTGGTCAAATCACATGGGCTTCTTTCTAAAGGGGGTTCACTTTATATTTATTTTGCACCATTTGCCATCACATTACTGTCTTTAATATGGTAATTCGTCCGTACATTAAAAATCCAAGGTTTCACGGTAATGTCCAGAGCTTAGGGCTACGACCGCTCATGAACAAAACCAAAAATAGCGGACCTAAAAGTAGGCAAATTTGTCTATGTAATAGCTGATAACCCGGACTCTACAGGTCTACTTTACGATCAGAACTAAAAACTGAATGAACTCGGATGTCCCTAAAGCTGAATATCAAAATAATTAAATGCAGTCAACGTAGTTTCTAAGTCAAATGACTTCAATAACTTGATTGAAAAGGCAAGTTGTCGATGCGTGCAATGCCCTTATTTCAAGATACTGCAGTGTGTGAATAACACATCAAAGCCCATCTCGTTTGTCTGTAAAACATCTTGCAATTCCTGCTAAGTACACTCCTCTTTAAGCGATTGCCTTCTGCCTGCGTGGCTGGCTGCCGCCCCTGCGCCGCCGTGAAACAGCGTGGCCCTCCCCGATGGACCGCTTACCTGGAGTCGAACTTTTTCCCGTCGGGAAACATGCCGATGTAATGGTACCTGACGAAGTCCCCGGCTTTCACAGCTCTGTCGCAGTGCTCCGGGACAAAAGTCTTTTCTATCACGATGTCATCTAACGGCACCGTTGGTGCGTTGCAAGCAACAGTGCTTATCAGCTGTGCTAAATAAAGTACGCTGGGCCATATCTCTCTCATTTTAACTGGGTAAATGTTAATCTGAACAATCTGTTGGCCTGAGATATACCGATACCCGTTACACCCCCGATTGATTCTTGCCTGGGCCACGATCTTCTCCGCAGATCCGAAACGCGAAAACCGCTTTGGCGTTAGGGAATCCCGCACAGATATGCGATGTATGTGGATGCCGACGGAAAGCCGAACTCGCTTCTTCCGCTTCTGGACAGAGTTGAAATGTGATCAAAGACTACAAGAGAGTGGGACTGGCTTCATACGTGGCACTTCGAGGGTCTTAGCGTACGAGGAGCCCGGCTGCAGTTCGGAGCGCATTCCGCTGCAGTTGGCAAACAACGAGCCCGCGGCTCTCGTCTGAGAAGTTTATTATTATGCATAGGTGGCGTGCGGGTTGACGACTTGGAAATGCAACAAGAAGTCTTCTGGATGTCGCAAGGAGTCTGTAAAACTAATCAAAGCAAACATAATCTAAAATGACATTAGTTGCGCTATAAAAGTTATAATTAAAAGCCCCGTAGAAATATCAATATTATACTAATATTCATGAGTAACAGATAGGCCTACTATGTTTTTGATGAATGCGTAATATGAGATGGAAGACGTTCATTGTACCACTCCAAACTTATTCTAAATAAGTGTGCAGTTTTGTGGGGATGAAATGTATAACAAAATGAACAAATATACAGTTTAACTTCTTGAGTGTATGCTTTTGTACCGATTGCCGTCATTTGTCACCCATCATGATTTTGCATAAATGGTGATGCATACAATATTTTTTCCATAGCCTTAGGTGTAGTGCTGCGTGGCTGCAGTTTTCAAGTTTGTTCAGCTGCTTTTTGGCAAGTCTCTACAATCAATCCTTGGACCGGGTTAGGCAACAAAATGCTCGTATAAACAGTTCAAAAGAGACTAACTGGACCCATCGTGGTGCTTTTACAGTAAGGTTACTATTCTAAAATTGGACGGTATAATTTAAATCCACGCAATCCGGCCATTTCCGCTGCAGTGTACCGGGGACGCCCAGTCACAAGCCCCCTTTCCCCGCCCCGTAGTCCGGCAGAATCTGCTAGCTGTGTGAGTAGTTGTCCTGGCTGGGGAATGTCTGTATGAAGGATCTGAAATGGCACGAATGTCTCATTTAACTTTCGGGACGCTTCTCTGCTTGTTCGCCTTTTGTACTGATGCGCAATACGAGACATATAGTTTCCGAAGTTTTCCAAGCAACGAACTTATGCCACTTGAATCCGCTTACAAATATGCACTAGATCAATACACTAAAGAAAACTGGCAAGAATGCGTGGAATATTTGGAAGTCAGCCTGAGACTGTACCGACTATTTAAAGACAGTGAGGCTTTCTGCAATCTGAACTGTAGCTCTGTGCGATTAGACAATGAAGAGAAGTTTGAGGAGTTTCCGGAGCTACACGCATTCGGGAATATCATGAAAAGGGCCCAGTGTCTGAAGAGGTGCAAGCACGGCTTGCCTGCTTTCAGGCAGACCATGCCCAGCCGAGAGACACTGGAAGAATTCGAGAACCGGGAGCCCTACAAGTATCTTCAATTCGCCTTCTTCAAAGTAAGTCGGACCTGGGTGTTTCCGATACATAAAAATAACTTTTACACAGTCTTCAGGAACAATATGTGCGTCGATCAGTGTATCTAATAGTTAGAGTGGGCTGGCGGCATTTTAATATGTGTAGTGAAAAAAGGAATTGTATTTTAAACGATTTTCCTCGTGAGCTGGACCTGTTGACGAAAGTGCAGAACTAATTTAATTGACATGATAAAAACTTAAATTACCTTTAAACATCGTTTTGATGGAGGAAAATGTAGGATGTTCTGAACTGACTAGATAGGTGCAATTGATTGCTGATTAAGGATTATGGCTTGCGGACAGATATTTACCACCTGGTGTTTAACGTATACTGGCATAAGCGGAGTTTGATGTGTATACATACGCTTGGGGGTTGGGGTGCTGCTTACTAGACGCGTCAAAGCAAGTATTTGATGCACACGTAACGTACTTTTTTTGTTTACCGATAGGGAACCAAAAGACCGCTTATGCGAAGGCACTTAGTGCCAGCGCATGACACGTGCAGTGCTGGACTTGTCAATCAATTGCAATTTCGACACATTCGACTGCCGCCCAAAGAGACTTGTTGTGACCCGTTGTACATGTCTTAACTTTAGTCCAACAACCTGGCAAAGGCTGTAGCTGCGGCACATACCTTCATGCTGAAGCACCCAGATGATGAGATGATGAAGAGGAACATGGACTATTACAAAAGCCTTCCAGGAGCAGAGGACCACCTTAAAGACCTAGAGGCTAAATCTTATGAGGTAAGTGGATATCTACAAACTTACTTAGTGACCTCTGATCTCATATAGATATATTCTTTATCTTTTTAATACATTGTATCTCATAAAGGGCAATAGGCTAAATTAGTGAAATAGTAGGATAGTCCAGTGGATGTGATTGTGTAATGTATGGTTGTGTCAGGACTTCAAAAACTTATGAGGTAGACTGAGTAGCAGACTAATGCTACAGAAAGTGACTGGTGCAGGTGAGTGAGTGTGTGTGTGAATGTT
>JAODLC010000865.1:0-15370 GCA_026781145.1 Hippopotamyrus pictus | reverse complement strand
AGTTTAAATAAATTACATAAATGCTCTAATAGTACACGTAAGTTAGTGGTTCGTTTATTGTTAATTACTGTAATGTTTCGCTGCTTTATTTGTTTAATCGTCCAGTCTGTGAAGAGATTTTTTTTAGGGTGGTGCACGTCCCTGAGGCTATCCCGTTGGTGCACCCCCAGTTTGGGAACCACTGCCTTAAGAAATAATGTAAATGAATTTAGTCTGTTCCAGACCATCAAATGATTTAAACTCCTCTACCTACTTAACTAATGATAAAAAGCATTACCAATCAATATAAAACTAATGCACACATGAAAAAGCACAGATACAAAAGCAATAAACATGAAGTAAATGAGAATCCCACACTCCAAAGCGAGAGCAGGCACACGTGCACCACTTTCAAGTCTCGCTATAATTTCCTTTTTAAATTCTACAGTTATTCTCACTGCTTTCCTCTTTGGTTTGCTATTATCACTCCTTACTTTCTTAGGGGTCATGATTATGATTCTTAGGGGCTGATTCACTACATGTACTGTAAACAAAGCACAAAAAAAACATCACAGAAACCAAGGTTTCGCACATTGAACTCGTTCGAGAGGTACCGCGAGGCTGAGCGCGATTCATAGGCATCATCAACATCCCAGTAGGTCCTTTAGTCTTTGTGTCAGCCAATCAGAGATGCATCTCAATCTGTACACATTTTAGCAGGTCTGTGTTTTGTTGTGTTCCCTGTTTTCGGTCGAGTTGCGGCTAAATTTTTCTCGACCGTTTGAGGTCTGTAGAGTTGAATACGTCTTGACCTGTAGAAGTTGTAGCGGGAATGATCAAGTTCCCTAGATTTTGGTCGGTCAAAAAAAATTGAACAGACTCATTCGATGTCTGAGTTGGTCGAGTTAAGAGACATTTGAGTTGCCAGGTTCTACTGTAGTGGTTCTGCCGTCTTCTAACCAATGTAAGTTTTTCAGCTCACTGCTTGTCCTTGAGCTTTTGTACAATGCCGATTCACACCCTATTTTCAATAAATACCCCCTTTATATTTCCAGACCAGATGCATGGGTGGGCAGGCCCAAAAACATCTGTTGAATATCTACCAATAAAAAAAGAGCATGAAGGTGAGTAACATAGTAAACATAAGTTACATCAGCAAGCTGTTTTATTAGAATTGCATTTATTCCTGAGGGGCGGAGTGGTGGCACTGAGGCTAGGGATCTGTGCCAGAAACAGGAAGGTTGCTGGTTCAAATCCTGTGAATGCCTGGTGTGATTTTACTCCATTGGGTCCTTGAGCAAGGCCCTTACCCACGACGAAGCAATTGCAGGTTATGACATTAATCTACATCCAGCCCTATGAGGAGGTCCTCCAACTTACAGGGAATATCTTGGGGGTTGGTGGGATGCCAGCCACCAGGGGAAAAAAAACAAAAAAACTCAATGGTCCATTTGGACTGGTGCGGCGCTGAGGTATCGCCGCTGCATGGCTGCACTCAGGTTCGCATCCGCAAAGTGGTTTGTCGTATGGTGGGTTCAGAAGCCGGTACCCCTCACAAGTCTTTGATCAGGTTGGAAATAATGGAAATGAATTTGGCCCTTTATCCGCCATCAACATTTTGCTTTTACTTTTCCACCTGCCTGTAGCTGGACGTAATGCAGGTTTCCTTTTGAAAGTCTGACTGAACTGAATGTTTCATAACTACAATGGTGTCTCCTCTCTGACCCAGCAGTCATTGTGAAAGAGGAACATGTGGAGCATCATGTATTCCATCAGGTACCTGCCTCACACTCTGGGAGTGCTGACAGCCACTCGGGTGAGTCCCTTCCATGGTGGTAGAGATGGAGATTTAGGCTGGTAATATTAAGTAAGGGGGGTGCGAGGACAGCTTCTGTCTGATTCGTGTCTGCTGAACCTGCTGTAGAAGTTTGGTTTATGACCTAAAAATCTTAACCGTACTGTGGGATCTTTCTGCAGCTGTTCAGCAGAACTCATGTCCGTACTATGGGATGACTAACAGAACGGAGCCTGCGGCTGGTGAGCACCCCCTGCTGCCGATTAACCCGCTTGCTAAGTTCCTTCATCCTGATCTGCGTCCTTCACATCTAAGTATAGCATCCTGTCTGTTGCACAGGCCTTGTATGACCCCTATTGTGCTGCAGTGAGAGATTTTGTTTAGGTTAACATGAAAAAAGCATGTATGTATGTATGTATATATGTGTACATATATTTATGTGTACAATATACAGTACAGATAAGGTACCGTTAACTTTCTAAATGTGCATCTTAATGGATATTTTGATATTTAATGAACATTTCTATTTTTATTTACTTGAGAGAAAAGGAAAACAAAATAAATATGAAGTGAATGTTTTTATTAGTAGGTTGACAGGGGCTTTTTATATAAGAAAAATCATACTTTGTTCAGTAAACAACTTTTTTTTTTTTTTTTTTTCTTCTTCCCCCTACCCCTGCTGTACCGAAAACGTACAGAACCATGACTTTAAAACCGACCGTGATAAATTATTTCAAAACTTTTCCAACCTTTTTAATGTGACCTATAACCTGTATAATTCAATTGGAAAAACAAACAAATCTGTTAGGGGGGAAATATAAAATATCTCAGTATATTAAACTGGATAGGGTTGCATACCCATAAACTAATTCTTTGTTGAAGCACCTTTTGCTTTAATTACATCATTCAGTTTTTTTCGGTGCACAGCTGCCATCAATTAAAGTGACTCTGATTAACCCCAAATAAAGTTCAGCTCTCCTAGTAGGACTTTCCTGATATTTATTTCGTCAGTCATGGTTTGCAGAAAGTTTAGAATTCACCGAAGGCATTCTCATTCAGTGTTTCCCCTATGTTTATAGCTTGGGCCCCCCCAATATAACGGTAGGGGAAACGCTGTCATTGTTGAAAGGTATCAGTCAGGAGAAGGGTACAAAAAAACAATTCCACAGTATTAGATATCCTATAGAATACAGTCATCAAGGAGTGGAGAAAATATGGGACGACAGTGATGTTACCCAGAACTGGACGTCCCTCCAACCTTGATGGAAATGGAAGATGGAAAACTAGTCAGGGAGGCTGCCAAGAGGCCTACAGCAACAGTGAAGGAGTTGTGGGAATTTCTGGCAAGTAACAGTTGTGTACTACACGTGAGAACAATCTCCTATATTCTCTATATGTCTGCACTGTGGGGTTGGGGCGCGAGACGGAAGTCTTTTCTTACAAAGAAAAACATCCAGGCCAGGCTAAATTTGCAAACAAATACATCAAGTCTCCCAAAAGCATCTAGTAAAATGTGTTATGGTCTGATGAAACCAATGTTTAACTTTTGTCAACAATTCTAAATGGTATGTTTGGTGCAAAAACACCAAAAGAACACCTTACCCATGGTGAAGCTTGGTGGAGTCAGCATCATGCTTTGGGGATCAGAAGAAAATGAAAGCTTTGGAAAGGGGCAGCCAGAGCCCAGACCTAAATCCATCTGACAATCTGGGGTGACCTGAAGAGGGCTGTGCATAAGAGATGCCCTCACAATCTCACAGATTTTGGAGCACTTTTGCATGGAAGACAGGGCAAATATTGTCAAGTCAAGATCTGGCATACTAATAGACTTCTAACCACAAAGACTGAATGGTACAATTAAACACAAAGGTACTTTTAACAGTTAGTTTAAGGATGTGCACACTTATACAACCAGCTTATTGTATGTTTTTTTTTTTTTTTTTTTATTTTTAATTATTTGTTATTCCTGAGTAACATGTGGCCACTGTCCATTGGTTATTTGGCTGAATATAGATATGTTTTGGTTTAGTGCTTCTTAACTAAGTTTCTGCATTAAAATTTGTGTCCTCATGCAAGCAAGAGACTTCATATTATTCTTAAATAATATTATTCATATTATTCTTAAACACTGAATTTTGAGGAGGAGCCGGCAGAAGTTATCATTCTAATATAACTTTTTCTTTTTTTCTTACTGCCTGTGCATTTCTAACTCTGGCTAATCCTTTCCAATCATTTCCATTCTAGCAGAAGGCACTTGGCCCAAAATGGGTCCATGCAGACCGTCTCTCCGATCAGCTTTTGCCTCCAAATACCTGAGTAGCAAACAGACAAAAAGGATTGTTGGTTAGTTTTTCTTTTATCCCGGGAACCTCCAAGCTTTTTTACTTATTGTATACTGACTGACCTGTAGCTCTCATTCAGTATCCAGTATGTTTGCTCCAGTACTTATGAACATCAAAGTAGCCTTTTACACACCTGTGGAGAATTTTAGATTTTCTCTCTTCGCCCTTTTTGTGTGATTTGTAGATACAATGATTGCTTGTTCTTTGTACAGCTAAGGTTGTGGTTCTCTTTAGGTTTGAGAGCTGTGGTTGAATGCCAAGCTGCTAAGTTGCCTCCTTTTTATGTCTGCAACGTCTGCCGTGCCAGATTCTCCTCCTGTGAGGTCTTCAACCATGTTCAGAGCAACTCTCACTGCTGCTCTTATATTGTGAGTCAAATGGATATAGTTACTGGCTTAAGGTGCATGGAACCTTGTAATTCTGTGGTTCTACATTAGTAAGCACTGTGTTTCTACCACTGCCATGTTATCATCACTGACTGTCTGAACTGATAATGAAATGATAGGATTATTTAGCAGTGGAGGAGACTGATATCATTGTTTGGTATTATCTTTGCAGAGATCACAGTACCCTCACCTCATGGAGAAATTTGCAGTTGGGGTAAAACCCATCAAGCCAATTATCCTTCGTTCCATTGCCAAGGAGCTGTGTAGGACTGAGAGCATGGGAGATACTCTGGTAACTCGCAGGAATATGGCATAGGTCTTTATAAGGTTATAAATCAATCCGTATCTGTAAATGTGCAGGCCTACTCTGCCCCCCCTCAAAATGCTCCATGGGCATCAGATAAATGACTCCCTCTGTTCTCGGACCCCAAGCTTTGCTCTCAACTGAATACACTCACTGGCCACTTCATTAGGTACAGGTACAAGTCACAAAGCTCATATAATCTGATTGGTTTCTTAAACAAACATAACAATGAATATTCAAATGGCCTCCACAGTCGCTTGATCTCAATCCAATAGAGCACCTATGGGATGTGGTGGAACAGGAGATTAGCATCATGAAGGTGCAGCTGCCAGATCTGCAGCAACTGCATGATGGTGTCATGTTAACAGACCAAAATCTGAGGAATGTTTCAGACACCTTGTTGAATCTATATTGCAAAGAATTAAAGCAGTTTTGAATGCAAAAGCGGGTCCAACCCCAAACTGCCAAGGTGTACCTAATACAGTGGCCATTTTGTGTGCATGGATGTACATCTCGAGCAAGATGATGAGATATACGAAAAGAGGCATTTCAATGCATCTCTACTCCTAGTTTATTATTCCATTTGCATATGTATTATTCATATTTCATTTAAGGTTTTTTGAAATTCTCTGAAACAACTTGCAACTGTTTACCAGGTGATAAAGCTCGACCTACCCACCTACCAGAAGCTACAGAAAATTTCTACCAGGGAAGGTAATTCTGGGATGCCTTAGGGATTTGATATGAATTCTTATGATCAGTTAGCCTCGGTCAGTTTGTGTTTTAGCTGTGTCTGTTTGATCACTCCCAGCTATGAATAAACTGCAGATTATCTTGAAGAACCAAGACTACCTCCATGATGCTGGGAACCCAAAGAAGACAGCAGGTGACTGTTTATTATGGTACCACTCATTATAAAGCCTTTTTAAATTTATTTTTTAAATAACTGCATTCGTGTGTGTGATCGAATGCATTTGGGATTGTTTGACAGACATACTCCAGGGACAGATGAAGGTGGAGGAAAGCGCTCCACCTGCAGCTACCCAAAGAGGTGAGGAGATGTTTTCACCCAGCGGAGTCTTCTGCTCAAAGCTTTCCACTACATGTCAGTATGTTCAGTGCTGTGTGATGTTGCAAAAAATGGTAACCGCTTTAATCTGACTTCTTTAGCTGAAGTGAGCAGTGCTAAGATGCAAAACTCAGCACTTTCACCAGTACGAGGTCAAGTGACACGCCCACCTGCAGAAGACTGGGCTGAAAATGTACAAACCAAAGATCCACCCTTGCCTGTAGTGGGGAAGGCAGAAGATGTAAAGATGGGTGAGTGTGTCGCTGTACAGTAACTTCTATTCCCAGCATTGTACCTCATTGCCACCAGAGTGCTTAAGAATATTATTTATGCCTCCATGTCCAAATTTTGTGTTCTGTTCCAGCCAGTGATTCAGAGAGGGAAGCCTTTGGTCCAGGGGGCTGGGCAGTGCTAGCCCAGCATCTTGGAAAATTTGATATGAAGAAAGGTGAGTGAAACTGGTCGCTCTGTTCTTATTTTTCACCCAAAAACTGTGTGTAATCATATCACTGTATGTGCATTGTGGACACTGAAAATTGACTCTGCTATTAGGACTATAAAGGCTGTGGTTGTCTTCTCACACCTGTGTGTTCGTCTCCTGTAGTAATCAGCAGAGAGGAGGTCACCTCTAAACATTTCATCCTCCCAGTTCCTGTTGTGGACCCCCAGTTCCTCCGGATAAAAAAGGGTGAGTGAAACTTGTGGAAATGGCCAGTTATTTTATGTGAATTGCCCAGATGGTCCATGAAAAGCAAGAGTTTATTGAAAACAGATGGATTGTTCACTGCAGCTCCTTATTTCATATTTAATTATCAAAAAATGCCCAGTTGAAGTCACCAGCAGAGTCATCATCACATATGGAGTTACATTAGTGCTTTTCTTGTCATAGAAATGATCTGTATACCTGCTCAGCATTTTGCTTGTCTTTTGTCTTAAAAACTTTTTCGGTTTCTTTCAGATAAATCTCCAAAATGCAGTTTTTAGTAACTTTCTGTAAGGGTTTCTGTGAATGTATTGAAATGTGACATTGCAGGATCAGACTGTCAGAAGGGTGTGGGTCTAATCACCGATCCTGTCTCTCAGCTGGAGCTCCCATGGATGAGAGCCACCTGGCCAAGTTCATGCTGCCCTTCCTGAGTGGGAAAGCCCACCCTGTCGTTGGTCAGTGAGTGACGCTTTGTCCACCCTTCTGCTGCTTATGACTTATCCTGTGTAACTGAGCCTTATGCATGTTACGCATGCTTCTGCTCTCCCTTCTGTAGGGCTTGGAAAGATCGTGGAGTGTCGCAGTTTCAGAGAGCCCACTTTCTACTTATGCCTAAGCTGTTCCCTAAAGCTAGAAAAGACCAACATTTGTGGACACATTGTTCACTGGCAGCACCAGTATTGTTACATGGTGAGTCTGGAAAATAGATTTCATAGCGAGATGGAGGGAGAACTTAAAAACACACACACACAAAATTAATTATATTTTGAAAGAGATCATCCCAAAGGCAGTTTTGACACTTGTCCCCATTAAGAAGATGTCAAGTTTTGATGGTTCTTTCTCAGGTTTTATGGACGCATTGCATGGGTGCGCGCTGGAATTAATTATATTCTGAGACAGATCATCCCAAAACTGAAGCATGCCGCTTCGTGGCCGCAATGGGGAGGGTGAAAGCAGATGAAATTTAACTTTGTGAATACAAGTCAAAAAGTCTTTGATAAATCTTATTACTGCTTCACAAAAAAAATATATGGATGAAGATCTACACCTGGTTTAATTTTCAGACAAACTGTTATAAAGATGTATGACAGATCTTTTTCAACTTGGCAGACATGTTGAAAGATTGAATATCTGGACCCATTCAAATTTTCAGACAAATGACACCAAAATTGAATAAGCAGTGTCACATAGTGATGATAAAGAGAAGGTAGGGCAGGGGAATATGGGCAAAAATGTTATCGCGATAAAAAAATTACTCGGTTGTATAATTCATATCATATCTATAATTATTGCTAGAGATGCACCGATCTGATATTCATATCAATATCTGCACTGATCCAGACCCATTAGACGGATTGGATTTCGGCCATACATGACCGATCCACGTCTGATACTTATTTAGTTTTCAGCAGTTTGTAAAAAGGTTGTTCCTTTTTCTTGCTAAATCGATTTGTACAATCAGTAGCACGACAGCATTTGTTTTAGGTATTTTTTTGCGGCATTCAAGCTGAACACTAACGCCGCTACTCTGTCTGTTTGCAACTCACTGGGTGTGAGCGTGGTGACTTCTGCCTGCTGTGATGTCATGCACATACCCTTTGCAGTAGAAGCGCAAGAACGTCAGATAAGAGGGTGACAACAAATGCGACTTGTGTATATAAAGTAACATATTTGCAATCTGAAAGTTTTCTACACTTGAAACAACCAATACCACAGCAATTTGCAATCTTTGTAAAAACAAAGTTTTGAGAGGTAGAAGCAGCGTTTAGTGGAAAATCCCACTAAATAAAGCACGCACAATTGTGGAAGACAATGCAAGTAATATGAAAAAAAGCAATGGATTTGGGAGTCGCTAGCTCGGGCTGTTTTGTGCACTTGCTTCAACTTGTGATACAGGAGGGGGTGCTATTACAACGAAGTGTAAGTGGTACTCTTGCCAGTGGGAGAAAATTGTGGGGCATTTACCACTTGTGTATTCACAATGGACGCCATGTAGCCGTATGAGAGGCCCAACGACTCCTGCAGTCTCTACCCCACACCATGACACTTACTACTCAATCTTTACTGAGATCTGATTTGCAAAAGTATGGCAAATCAGACCCTAATTTTGATTGAAGACCCTATTCAAATGTATTATGGGATGTGTTTCTTTAAAGCTTTAAGAAGCCCATGAGAATCATTGCACCAAATGGAAAGTACCTTTTTTTTTATAATATTACGCAGAATTGCTTTACATCTGTCTTCATCTACAGAGATTGGAACATCCCCATCTCCTGAAAGGCTGTGATGAGGGCTCCGGTGTGGTGAACACCACATACCTGGTGAAGCTTGCGCAGGCTTTGATGAGCACCGAGGGCATGGGCCACACCCAGGTGACTGTGCCCAGTGTCTTTGCCTTGCCACTCTATTCATTTTAACTATTAGTGGTTCACGTGCAGCTTTTTCAGGTGATGTCATTCCTCCATATATTACTTGCATTTGATCTATTTGTAGTTAAATAAGGCACCACAGTAAATTCTGGAAGGTAAATCCTGTCTACCATACACTCTTCAGTTAAACTCTCCCCAATAGCCAAGCTCATTCTTGCAGTAAAAGAAATGTAGCATTTGGAAGCTGATTATTTAACGTGTGTTAATAGGTAAAAAAGCTGGATAGAAACTTGTACCAGAAGGTGGCGTCAGCCTCCTTTGACACAGGTAGGCTTGTTTTAAATGTTTTTCTTTGTTAGGGTATGGTGGTGGGCTTTTGTACATCATTTTCACTGTATGTGAGAATGCCTATGCATATTTCCTTCCTAGCCCTGGAGAAGCTGAAGATTCAGAGAGATCACCTCCAGGGTGAACTCCAGCCCCAGATGACCTCTAGACCAAGGCTGGGTGTGTGTACTGGTTGGCATTTTGTGAACGTGCCAGTGTATGCTGTGGCGTACTCCATATGTGTGCATACATAGACTTTCTTCCCAGCCTCTTTGAGCAGTCTGAAAAATTCTCGCTGTTAACGATCACTGGTGTTCTAATTTTTCCAACACCTGCATAATCAATTTTCTCTTAGTTGAGCCGCAGATATCAGTCCAGTGGCAGCAGTCTTCTAAAGTACCCGTCCCAGATCCCGGAGGACCAAACAAGCCTCCAGAGTTATCTGGTAGGATGTTGATTACCTTGGGACTGCCAGCAGTGATCTCCTAATGTTTGGTCCTTGAGTTACTGTCTGAGGTTGTAGGTCAGGTCTGGGGGGCTTTATCGTGGGTTTAGGCCATTGTCTGAGGTTGGAGGTCAGGTCTGGGGGGCTTTATCGTGGGTATAGGCCATTGTTTGGATCTACACTTGACTGTGTTTGTGATACCTGAAAACTTTTTGTCCTATAGGCTTCTTGGTACCATGGTGGCAAAGACATTTAATTGTCACTAATCTTTTTCAAACACACACACAAAGGAGCAGATGGTGTGCAGGAAAAGGCTTTATTAGGGAAGCGGACCCTGCAGGAACGTCTGTCTAGCTTAAGAGAAGACCCTGGTGTGCTGGGTAAGTACTGTGGGTAGGCTTATACTTTGTGGAGAATGGGTGCACTGGGGGGGGGGGGTGAATACTGTGAATGCAAAGGAAAGTCAACAGTTCTGTGATCAAGTATTACCCGCTTCCTAATTCTCTCTATTTTGCTTATATATAGCACGCACTTGTATCAAATCTCCAAACAAATTCTGTATAAAACAAAGGAGAAACACCACACAGGTTTTAAATGATCATTTCATTTATTGAAGGAAAATAATTCACCCATATGACAAAGCCATCGCCTGCCTAAACTTAATACTTGGTTGTGTCATCTTTGGCAACAACAACTGCAATAAAATGCTTGTGGTCTGAGGAGATGTCTATCACTTTGGATAAATTTTGGCCTACTCTTCTCTACAGAATTGCTTTAATTCAGCCACATTGGAGGGTTTTTGACTGTGAACTGCCTATTTAAGGTCCTGCAACAACATCTGAATGGGGTTCAGGTCAAGACTTTGGCAAGAGAACATTTTTTTTTCTCTGCCATTGAGAGGTGGATTTGCTGCTGTGCTTAGAATCATTGTCCTGCTGCATAACCCAACAGTGACTTTGCTTCAGGTTACAGACTGAAAACCAGACATTGTCCTTCAGTACTTTCCTGTGGACAACTGAATTCATCTGCACCTCCATTATGGCGAGTCACCCAGGCCCTGAAGCAGCAAAGCACCCCCACCATCACATTACTTCCACCATGTTTGACTGCGGCTTCTGTGTGTGGAAAGCTGTCAGCTTTACGCCAGATGTAGCAGGACCCATGTCTTCCAATTAGTTCCACTTTTGACTCTTCAATCCATGGAACATTCCCCAAAGCTGTTGGTAATCAGGGTGTGTTCAATGTTAGATGAGCCTTCATAGTCCTCTTGAATAGCAGTGGTTCTTTGTCTCCCATGGGCACCATTTTTGTCTTTCTAATCGTAGAATAAACACAGACGTTAACTGATCTGAGAGACACCTGCAGTTCCTTAGATGTTCGTCTGGGGTCTGCTCTGACTTCTCTAAGCTTTCTATGCACTCCTGGAGTAATTCTGCTAGGCCAGCTACTCCTGGGCAGATTTACCACTGTTTGACATTTTTTTTTTTCCCCCCATTTGGAGATGATGGCTTTCACAGTAGTTCACTGGAATCCAAGGGTTTGAGAAAGTTTTGTACTCCTTTCACAAGTGAGATATTTCAATAACTTTCTTTTTCAGGTCTCCTGAAAGGGCTGGCAACAATCAAGCTTTGGTGTGTCTAGTTTAGTTTTAACCCATTAACGATTAGATTTGGTTCACTGGAAAATATAGGGGGCAATTACTTTGTCACATGGGTAATATGGGTATTGGTCAGATTTTTCTTCCATGAATCAAATGTGTTGTTTACTCAGGTTCTTTTGTATTATCGTAAATTTGTTTGGAGATCAGAAACAAGTGTTATGAATAAGAAGAAAAATCTGGAAGTAATTTTATGGCACTATGTAGCTGATTTGTATTTGTAGGAAATTTAGTGGAAGGAATCCAACACATTATTTAAGACAATTTGCATACTTGTTTATTAGTGTGCATCAGTTACCATTGGCCGCTTTACAGTTAGCTTGTAATAAATGGATTCCCTCCTGCTTTTCCTCTGGATTTTTTTAAGCAGGGTCAGTCTGAATAACTCACAGAACTCCTGACTAATGCCTGTGCCATGGCTGTCACAGGACTTCATTCTGTGCTGGAGTGTCGCTGCGTGGATGACAACTCCTGGCCGTACTACTACCTGTGTAAGACCTGCTCTCTCAGGCTGGAGGAGGATCAGATTGTGGAGCATCTCCATAGCTCACTTCACCAGTTCTATTACATTGTGAGTAAATCACTTTGTTCTCTAAATAAAGCTCTCTGATTGGCTTGTCAAGACCCTGTGCTGACTGGTGCCCTGGCTAACGATGCGGGTCTGAAAGGTCTTGGCCCTGGTACAGCAAACTTGTCCCAAAACCAAAATGTGGCTCTGAAAGTTGCACCTGAAAGGTCTTAAGGAGAGTCCTACAAACGTAACACTGTTACAGCAGAGGTGTCTGGGCTTGTGTCCATATACAGCTGAGTATAAGTGTAGTAGTGAAGGTTTATACCAAAACGAGCTACAACGTGTGTTTGTAGACCTCTCATCGGCCCTGGGTACTAGAGGCAGTGAGAAGGACATCAAACCAGTTTTTACTGGGTATCAGTGAGCTGCTGAAATTGGCCACCATGAAGTTGAGGGAGACTGAGGGTTCTGGCGATGTCCAGGTAACTACGACACGTTCTCAGGGCGGGCCCTTGGATGCGCAGTCTTGGTCGTAACGCTTAATTCTGAAAGGACACCTTCATTTGTCACACATAAATATTTATATTCTATTTATTTCTCGTTTGCACTATAATGTTTTCTGTGACGTAACAGTTTAACCCAGTGATATACACAGTGCCTTGGAGGGGCCACGGACATTATTTTTTTAAATTACATGCACACAATGTACTAAATCGTGTACATATTTAATATGCCCATGAAATAGGCCCGTACAGTGGTTAGTACCGCGGCTTCACACCTGTGGGACCAGGGTTCGAGTCCCCACCATGGCTCCGTGTGTGGAGTTTGCATGTTCTCCCATGTCATTGTGGGGTGTCCTCTGGTTACGCTAGTCTCCCCCCACAGTCCAGAAACATGCTGAGGCTGATTGGAGTTAGCAAGTTGCCCATAGGTGTGTATGTGTGAGTGGATGACAGGATGGGGCGCCAACCTGGGTTATTCCCTCCCACCTGTAGCCTCCAAGATAGGCTCTGGACCCCCTGTGATCCTGACTAGGATAAGCAGTTGCAGAAAATGGATAGATGCCAATGAAATTATAGATTGTGCTTATGAAATCCTTAAAATGTCATAGAATTTACTGTTTTCATGCTGCTAATTTACTGTTTAGAGCTATTTGTTTTTGTGAAGTGCATGAATTTTATGGATACAGTAGTAAATTTATTCACTCATAATATTGGCATGTCTACCATTCCGTATTGGTCTTATTCTGCTCGACCTACCACTTGTCTAAATAGTTTCAACCAGTTCCGTGGTGAAAATATGGGGTTATGGCAAATCTAATTCTTAATAATATAGTTCAGCGAGACCGAGGGTTCTGGAAATGTCCAGGTAACTATGACATTCTGGGGGGGGGTGTGGATCTGTCCTTTTCTGAGACTCGTGCTGACACACCACTGCCTTTCAGGTGATGCTGCTACACAAGGGTACCTACAGCAAACTGCTCATGGGGAGTTATGAGTCCTGTAAGTGTGTGTTGCCTCAGTTTTAAAGGACTCTTTTCTTTTTACAATAAAAGAATCTATTTTTGTGAAACGATTTCTGGATAAACATTTTTTTTAAAGTAAATGATTGTTCCTTTGCTGGATCATAGCTTCATTTATGTAAGGGGAAATACAAAGTCTATTGGCTAGACTTTTCAGTTTGTGTATCTCGCAGCCCCCCTGTTGTACAGTAGTACATCAAATTTGTTCTTTCAGGTTTTGTGCTGTCCCTTTACTGTAGGGTACAGCGCCTCACATTGTCTTGTAGCCAGCACCTGTGTGATGTAGATTCTATACTCTGTTACATGCAGGGATGACAGTGGTAATGGGGACGGCTACGCAGACTGACTCCTCCCAGGAAAAGGCCTGCAATCACCAGGGTGTGTGTGTGTGTGTGTGTGTGTGTGTGTGTGTGTGTGTGTGTGTGTGTGTGTGTGTGTGTGTGTGTGTGTGTGTGGCTGGGAGGGAGCAAAAACATGGACTGTCCTGGGGTTCCCCCAAGGACTGGGTTGGGAAACACTAACCTATTGCAAGGGTCCTCCTCCAATTTGAGGCAAATCAGCACCCATCTCTCTCTCCAAAAATATTGACATTGTTCAGTTATGAAAGTCTTGTCATTTTTAATTTGTCAGGCTGTTAAATTAGCATTGCAATGGCGTTAAACATTTGCTAGCACTTTAATGTTTAACCACAACAATTAACACACAGTGTGGTCTATAAGTACCTGGACAGAGACAGTCAACTCTAGACCTTTTAGCTGCTTAATTGTGCATGAATTGATCATGTTATAACACACAAGCCCAGGGAACAGCTAAGCAGATGATTTTCCTAATAAGTTAGAAGCTGACAGTCTGAACTTGACACAGCCTGTTTCATTCCAAATCCATTCATTCTGAGGATACAATAAGACAAAATTACATATAAAAAGTGTCTCTGTCCATTTATGGACTGCACTGTATAGGACATGCTGTGCTCTGTGGCCACGCTAAACACTCGTAGAGTTCTGTGTGCTTGCCTCGATTCATTGTTTAAATTAAAATTATTTTTCTTGCAGTATAAAATCAGGTTTAAGTGCAATAGCGGACCACTGGATGAAGACTTGGAGGATTTATAAACAAAAGGATCTCTCAACTTTAGTGACTCATTGTTTCAGATTGATTTGTTTCATTTATTGTCATGTAGCTGTGATTATATAGTCAAACAATAACCAGATGTTTAAATTAAAAGAACTTTTAAATTCGATTTTATAAAGGTTTGTGGGTTTAAATGTTCAGACATTTTCAAACTGTATTTTTGATGCTTATTGTTCTATCCATCTTTCAACAATACCCTGGTCAGGGGTGGTGGGGGCCTTCAGCTGCACAGGGTACAAGGCTGGTACAAGCACACAGTTATGGTACAAGCAGGCAAAACAAGTACAGATGTCAGACTAAGGACTGACCTCGTATACCAGCTCCTTCAAATCAAGGAATTGCATAACATCTAATGCTAGCACTCACACTCTCACCTGCTACACTTTCTCAAATTCCCAGACGGATCAACTGGAAAAGTGAAGGACAAAGTGTTTTTACCCAAATGCTGAGTCCTAGTCATAACACTTAAAATAATAGGCATAGTTTCAGAATTATTTCATATTCCATGTACAAGCTAATTTGCCAGTCTTTTCCCAAAAATGAGGTGGGTAACTATTTCTTTGTATATGTTTTAATGCCCATGTGATAACATCTTGTATTATATTCTTTATGTCTTACATGTATAAAGAATATATGTCAATGTACACATTTTAGTTTAAAGTCTCCATGAATAAATCCAGCTCATGAAATCCTTCAAATGTCTGTTTACCGTTTCCATGCTCTCGGTTTACTGCTTAGAGCTCTCAAATTAATTAAGTTGTGCTCATGTTTATTTGTGTTCTTGCCTAAAGAAAATGAGCCTGCAAAGCCAGAAGCTGGAGTAAAAT
>JAODLC010000864.1:0-15427 GCA_026781145.1 Hippopotamyrus pictus | reverse complement strand
CTCGCGCCCGACCACTGCTGTGACCTCGCCACATGGCCACATGGCCGCCCCTGCGGCCGGCGCGCACACACACACGCGCACACACACACACGCACACAGACACACACACACACACACACAGACACACACACACACACACACGCACACACAGACACACACACAGACACACACACACACGCGCACACACACACACACACACGCGCACACACAGACACACACGCACACGCGCGCACACACACACCGTAAGGCAGGCATCACTACAAGATGCACACATTCACAAACTCGCACACGTCTGATTACATCTACTGCCCGCACAACACGAGGATACGACACTGAGGGTGTCATGCAAGGTCGTTGACACAGGTGCATAATCAGTGGAAGTGGCAAATTTGATTGGATATTGTCTAACAGCTATTGTGTTTCCTACCCCAGTCCTCAGGGACCCCCAGACATTCCATATTGTATCTTCAGCACACCTGAACCAAACGATCAAGACCAAATACCTGGTACTAGTGTGTTGGGAGCTGGGAGGGAGCAAAAACGTGGACTGTCTGAGGGTCCCCCAAGGATTGTGTTGAGAGACACTCCTCTAACATATAGTCTGCTAAAGTCTGCTGATGCAAACCCAGACAAACACACACTGAACATACACAATGTGTCATAACTGGCACATGCTTGCTCAGACTGACTCAAACTAGATGCACAAAACGATGCACATGCTTGAACCATCATGTGTACATTGTCAAGCAAGGACATTGCCACACAAACATGATCTCTGTCACACACAAACATGCACACACACATACAAACACACACATGTTTGTATTCATATCTTTTTTGGAGACCGTCCATTCATTCCTGTGGGCAGAACTCTAATCCCAACTATGTCAACCTTAACCTCTACCCAGCCCTAACTGTAATCATAAGTAACCAAGCAAAATACAAGCCTTTTGGCATTTTTAGTATTTTGATTGCAGACACAGATTTTTTGAAGAATGAGTTGCCCCCTCCATACATACACACAGTACTGCTGTGCAGAGAATTACTTACTCAGCCAGACAGGCCGCAGTACGCACCATTTGGGCCGACGTCAACACAGGCCATCACTAAGACGCTCATTGGAGGCCAAGATGTCTGCCGCTCGTATAAGGCCCCTGGCAGGCTTTTGTTTTTCCTTTTTGAAAAAGGCTCGAGTGTAGATCCCACCAATTCACATTAAATTTGAATGCAAGTCATTGCTAAGTGTTCCATGAAAGCTGTTATTTTTGCAAAGTTTGAACATAACTGTTCAGTCTGAAGGACAGTGCTCCATAAGTCTATAAGCACCGCCCATGCTATTCTCTGTCAAACACTCAGTTTTTCTCTAGGGTCACCTGCTCATGCCAAAATCCCTTGTTTAATTTAAAAAAAAAAAAAAAAAAACACTAACCGCACCGACAAAACGGATTACAGCGGCCCTTCGATGTGAACCGCACAATCAAATCAGTCAACACTCACAGTCTCAGCCACCGGTGATCCCGCACCATAGCCAACAAAGCAAGCAAGGCTTCCCGCTGCAGAGAAAGAGGTTTTCAGGTAGAGGGTGACTGGGATTTAAGATGCATGCGAAGGCTGGTAAAGGCAATACTTTTTTGTATCGCAATGATGGCAGTCAGAAATGGATCCGAACAATTTGGCAATTTGGGATCCAAAACTGAATTGTTTAAAAAGTATATATTCTGCGTAAAACGCCATTCCACTTTCATTCAGTGAACACTGGTGAACACTGAAATATACTGCAATGGAAGCTTTGGCAGGCCACTGTTATCAATTGCGTTTAGTTAATAACCGCTCCAGAAGTGCCAGAATTATCAATTCAGATAATTTATATGCTACAAACCTGCGCTCTTCTGCAGATGACGAGCAGTGTAAATTTCTTAGGGCCTGAGATAGACGGCTTTTGCCCTAAAATTATTCATTGGTTAATATGTGTGAGCTGGACTGCAGTTATTCCCAGGAAGACATGTCAGTTTCAACGTTTCATATAGCAGAAACTTATTGACAAAGGTCCTAACACTGTAGCTATATCACTTTGTTTGTTTGAGTGCATACAGAGCACCATAAGAACAGAAAACAAACATGATCTACTCTCTCCACTGTCACTGTGGTACTTGGTGATGTTTTGCAAATGCCTTCTTACATGACTGCCACGTTAAAACGAATGAGTCATTTGTTCTGATTTTCGTGTGACGACAGTAATTGAGGTCAGACTAACCAAGGACAAACTGATTAACAGCAATATTGGAGCAATAAGGAGCAACAGATTTGCAACATTTTCCTATATATATATGTACGCATACAGATATCTGTATACATATGTCTAAACTGCATTAAAACTGGTTTAATAAGAGTCTGCAGCAATACTGCAAAATGGGTCAGGGGGCATTTTCAATATCAGGAACATTTCAGAAGGACAACGAGCTATGAAAGAAATCGTGTTCCTTTTCCAAGGAAAGGATGAGATGATGAAAACAGGATGGTGTCCATAGCAACCGCAACAATAATGACAATCAGATTTGTCAAAAATACCAGTAATTCAAAATACTACATACAGTTCCAAGAGAGAATCTCCTACAATAGCAACAGAGGCAATATATGTAAGTGTATTGTTGGGCAAATATGCATTTTAAAAGAACACGGGAGACCAATGCCCGTAAACAGATTGTTCCTGGAAAAATTGTTTTTCCTGGCATCTTTCTATGAGCTAATGTCATAAATATAAGTTTTATAAGTGCTCTGAATGATTCTCTAGCAACTAATTCCGGAACCCTTTTACATATTAGAAAAACAGCTTTTTTAGCGATTTTCACTGCCGCTCATGGCACTGAACCCCACAAATGTGTCACATCGATTCTTCCATGGCAACACAACTGAGCTGAGGTCAGTTTCCTTCTTTTTCTTTCCCCCAGACCTTCAGGAGAGAGAGAAAACTCTGGGTCACTCTGTTTTTCGTTTGTGGATTACATTTTTCTGCTCCCCGCGTACAGGATGCTCAGGTACAGCTGCCCTTCGGCACGTACCGGGCGAGTGATTAAAGCTGCTTAGATGTGGCCCCGATTGAGCCACCAGGAGTGGTGACAGACACCTCGGGCGGCACTGTGACGGCATCCTGGGAAAAGCATAAGGGACCGGATCTCTGTAACTCGGCGTCCAGTGGTGGTTGACGGGGTGGGGGGCTGAGACGCTTCCTGTCAGAGAGCCAGTTGCTGTGACAGACACAGCCCCCATTAGTGCCGCTGATCGCTGATCCCTCTGACTCCCCTCTTCGCCCTGGTCTCTCTTTCTTTTCTTTCTCTCCCCTTATCTGTCTATCTATCTGTCTCTCTCCCTCTCCCGCGTGCCTCTCACCCAGCACCTCTCGCCACCATAAGGCAAACGCCAGGCGCAGCTTTGGTTCCGGTCTCGAGCCGCTAATTGCTAAGGTCAAACGGGCGGCGCGGGATCGGCGGGGAGGAGCGGGGAGGACCGGGGAGGAGCGGGCAGCGCCACATCTGGTTCGCGCTCCCTGATTTATGCGGGGGAGGACGCGATATGGCGACCCGGCGCGACGGGACATTAAAGGCTTCAGAGTATGGCGAGGGGGTGGCAGGGGGAGGGGGGTGACGCTTTGCATCATGGGACATATCTGCATTTCCACGGAGCAGATAGCTCCAGCCGTCAAATTCAACGCAGGTATTTAAGAAACGGGATGAATTCCCGAACAAACCCACGCCCCTTAATCCTCCATGTCAGCGGCAGAGACGGCTTTTTGATCTTAAAAATAAAAACTAAAATAAAAACACAACATGGAATTGGGACACTGGATACTTTGCTTCCTTTTCAAAGGCGTTAATTTGGCCTGATCTGAGGTCAGGATGTGCCAAGATACCTTAAAAGGCTGTTTCCAATCAGTGGTGAAAAGGCACTTTGGAGCGAGTACGACTCCCCCTCCCCCCATCCGCTCCAGGTCCCCATATTTATTTATTTACTCCACTTTGACGGACTTGCGCTCATAAATGGATTAGCGTACAGGATTAGCGCGCCGGCAAAGAGAAAGACAGTCACGTCGCGTTTAATCCTCAGGCCTGAATGGCTTCGGCTCTTGGGGGAAAAAAGGAAAAAAAAAAAACGCTCACAAAATCAGTTTCAAGGAAACGGTGACAAAAATTTAAAGCATACAGACCACAATGTTGTCTTACCTCTTCCAGTTATTGATATGATTGGTCTATTATGTTGCTAGAGAGAGTTTCACTCTATGTGTGTGTGTATGTGTTCAGTTTCATTTTTACTCATCCCCATGATTAGTATTTAATTAGTTGGCAAACGTGGCATGTTTATTGTAGACTTTATTCCATTCCGGTTCATTCCAGTTCATTCCATTCTCAGCTCTGTTATCTAGCTGAGCACCATGGCTGTGTCCACGGTTACTGTTTTACTGAAGCACTTCAGGTGTCATATACACACCCTTCGAGAGTAGACCGTCCAGGCTGCTCCGACAGCTTCAGCCGTCAATCAGTGGGTCATGAACCTGCAGACGTTTGACCATGTTCACTGGTTGCTTAGCGATGGGATGATCAGTGTACTTGGGTCTAGTACTTTCATAGTTTCATACTTACATACATATTCTGATGTCTTGGCAAATAAAGTTCAAAATGCACTATAGTTCCATGACTGAGAAGTTAATCTCTCCTTTCCAAATGGTTCCTAGAAACATTTACAGTTTTCCATGAGTATTTATAAAGGCCATCTCAATTGGTTGATGATGCTTTCTCACCCTTTATTTACCATTTATTTCCAACAAAAGCCTCACATTAAAACGATCAATCGACTTATATCTGCAATTACCTAGCAGACAGCAGAATTGGTTTATGGTTTCTTGAGGAAAAGGAATATTCTCATGAGGATGCATGGGTCAGAAATGGCCACGCCCCATCGATTCTGATTGGCTGCCAAGAGTATGACACTTCACTAGCTAGCAGTTTGATGGTGTTGCCCAAAGTGCTATGGGTGAAGCTGTTAGTTCGGAAGCATGACGACAGGATCCAGTGTCACCAGCTGACGTCCTCAGTGATCTCTCTAGCCACACACAGCCCACGCACTGCCCTTGCCACCCGCGCAACGCCACAGCAGAAATTTGAGCGCCTCCACGCCAACCGATCCTCCACTGGTGAGAATATGCAAAACATTTTCCAAACTAATATCGACTTTAGTAACCGAAAACACATGCGGGCACCCAGCTAAGAAAATGCCGTTAAATGACAAAAAAGACAACGATGCTCAGCAGCTGACTCTTGGCCTGCTGTGAATCATGGCGTCTCACGGTCCGCCCACCCACCACGTCAGCCGTGGAGATTAGCGTTGGGAAAGTTCATTAATGGCTTTCCCGCGTGAAGCCCGGCAGAAGCACAGACCTCGAAACCAAAAAGCAGCAGAGGGCTATGCTCAGTGTCTCAGGGAGAAGAAGCGGGCAGGAACACAGACCTGCTAATTAAAAGGCAACCAGGAAGCATATTCACAAAATGAAAACAAACAAAAACAGGCAAAAGGTGCAGACGAAACATACAACAAAAATATTCCTAGAACTGCGTTTGTGTTTGTGTGTGTGTGTACGCACAATATACTAAGCAATATTTTCTTACATTATAGGCTGGTAACATTTGCAAGTAATCTAATGTGTATTAATGAATTCTCTTATGATTGTTTATGTAATACTGCTTTTGTGTGGGGGTGGAGGGGTTTGCAGTCCGGTGACAATGATAAGTGGTCACACTCCATTTCACCAGCCCTTGTTTCCAGTACAGCTATAAGTTGGCATGTTCCTCCTTTCGCCGTTTCATAAGCCAGGCAGGAGCTGTGACCGCAGTCTGCGTTGAGGGGTAGCGAAGCGCCTCTTGTGATTGGCTCGGTTGCCGTTCCGTTCCTACTGGAAAGTTTACATTTTTTTGATGTCCATCTTCTGTTGGTTCAGCCGGATCCATTCCTACATGTCCCCAGCCCTGAAAATGAAAACCTTCATATTCACAGCAAGAGGCCCCCCTGCCCAGAAATGTTCTCACAGTGTTGTTTTGCATGATAGATTATAGAGATTTACTAAAGTGTTCATAATGTGCTGCACTTAGGTGGAAGGGTCTTCCTGTTGGACAAATCCACCACAGTTTTGCTCCAGCCTGGTGCTGATATGCTGCTGATCTGGTCATCAGAATCCCTTTTGTTGACCCACCTGTTTCAAGGATATCTCTGCTACCCTGATCCTAGCCTGTTCTTAAGGTTGCACTTTCTGCTGGCTTACTTGAAAATAACAGAAATATTTTATTAATCTCTGTGGGGAAATTCTCTTTGCCTCATGTCGCTCTCCATAGAGGTGAGCGTAAGCTTGGGGGTCACGGCGAAGGGGTAGCCACCGGACGGGGCCTAGGGAGACGGGGGAGAGGAATTAAGGGCCTTACTCAAGGGCCTCTGGATGTGACTATTCTGCTGAGGCCAGGTTCAACCCGGTGACCTTCTGATTACGCGTAGCCCCTTAAAAGGAGTCTAATTACATTCTTGCTTTATTTGAAAGATGTTATGTAACTCTTGCTCCAAAACTGCTTAGGCTTGTACCTGGGAATTCACTGGAAGCTCAGCCTAGCTGCACTTATGCCTAGTCGATTCCTTGACAGTGCATATACTCAGTAACAAAAAAAGTGAAGTGCTCAGACGCAGTGGTGGCATGGAATCTGCACGTGGTGAAGGGTCATGTGACTGTATCGCAGTGATTATAATGTCAGATCAAACGGACAGCAGAGCTGGCAGTATGGGCACATTGCTGGTCCCATGTCAGTAAGGTGTGGCACCTGCCCCCCCCCCCCGGACCTGGATACATGTGATGATACGGTGCGGAAGGGTACGGTCATGGTGTCCTCTCTTGTGGCGAGTCATGGATAGACATGACTGCTAAATAAAAAGAAATGTAAAATTTAAAAAGTGAACACCTGAGTGAGAAGGGAGCTTGCAGCATTTAGCTGTTTTCAGGGACACGTCCTTTCAGAGTGACTTAATGCTGTGTTTGTCAACCCAGTCCTTGGGGACCCCCAGACAGTCCGCATTTTTGCTCCCTCCCAGCTGCCAACACACCTGAACCAAGCAATGTAACTGGTACAGGTGCGCTGGGATCTGGGAGGGGGCGAAAATGCGGACTGTTTGGGGGTCCCCAAGGACTGGGCTGGTAAAATGTTCATATAGCACACTTTTTTGCCCAGCTGAACCCTATCTCCCCCCCCCCCCAGGGAGAAAGGGGGAGCCATTGCATTGGTGATGGATGTTCTCAAGTCGGGGGAGTGGGGTGGGTGGGCTCTGCAGCTGGGCGTGACATTCAAGCTGAATGGCGTTAAGAAAATATCATGCAAGAAATGGATTGACTCGTGGATGAAACTCTGTGGCAGGTAAATGAACGCGGCAGGAGAAGGGCCCCTGCCCATTCAGCCCCCACCTTCCTTTTTTTGGCTGAGATAATCTTAAATATACAGAGACTCCAGCTAGGAAAATGCCCCAGTTTTGCCAGGCAGGGGGTGGGGGCAGAGACAGTGACACAGTGCCCCGGGCTTGGTGAACTACTGACAGCTAGCTGTGAGTGCGTGCCGCGACTGTGCGGGGTGACCGCGTGGCGTGTGAAGGCTCACTGTTACCGTCAGTCGCTCTCCACAGGCTGTGCATCTCTGTGACCTTAATGTTCGACCTCCAGCTTCCACCGCGGCTCTGCCGCTAAAAGCCCCCGGCTTAGTGTCCGAGCATACGTGGCAGGGAGGTGGCGACACCCGCAGCGTGATGGGGGGTGTGATTATGTCAGGTGGGTCAGCTGAGCTGACTACAGTACCCGCCCCTCGCCCCCTACAGTGAGACAGCTTACCATGTGGATTTCACCAGTTCACAACCTTTATGCTTACAGCCTAGTATAATGCAGCAACGATGGAGGGAAAGTGGGAAATCATGGGGACAGTGTGTCACTCAGCATGTTGGGAGGCCATGCTTGTGATCGGAATGTTGCAGGTTCAAATCCCATTATCGGCAGAGTGATTTCACCATTGGCCCTTAACCCTAATTGACTGACCCAGTCTTCTCAATTGTACATCCCTTTAGAATAAAGTGTCTGATAAAGAAATTAAATGAAAACATCTCTTAGTCATTTAACCTACTAGATACTTGCATTTTATGAAACACTTTACCTATTAACTGGTCAATAGTCATACATCTGAGGAATGTTTAAAATGAAAACACAGATGAGCAAACAAGTCTTTCCTTCAAATATATTATAGGCTGGAAGGGGCCAGATTCAACATAAGGTGACTATCTACAATTAGCTCAATTCTCTCTTAAGTATGGGTAAATCACACATGGCAATTACATGAATGCACCTTTAACTTCATGAGCTGATTCAGGCAGGTCTGTCGACCAAGTAGTGCTAGCTGATGAATAACTAACACGCAATCATACTACATATCCCAGAATGCAATGATCTCAGAAGGACCCCACACAAAGGTAACAATGAGGTATGGAAGAACATATTATAATAGGTCCTAGCTAACACAGGCTTTTGTGTACGCCATTGTTTCTTAAAAGCAAGGCATTCCACTTTCTAATTCTCCACACCACCATCATGGATCGGGCCCTTAATTTCCAGGCAGATGAATGTATGCCTGAGGACGGCAATCCAATTAGGGTGAGCCATGCGAGCAAGGAAGCCATTCCTCCACTGGGCCTCTGACAGATCCCATGCTCTACAGTGGACAGCCATTTTCTTTCATTTCCTTAAGGAGGAACATTAGGCCAAGCATATGGAGTGGGCTAATTGTTAAAAGGGGGGCTTTAATCCAATACTCCCCATGTGATTGTTCCAGGCCTTCTTTCCCAGCTTCCTCCAGCAGGCCAGAGCCCCCCCGTGCCCTGCCCCTTCCACGACGAAGGTACCTGCAGCACACACGCAGAAGTCCAGGCCCGGCTTCAGGGTGGAAGCAGGAAGCGGAACCGGACCTCGACCCCGCCCTAGTCCCCACACAAAGGCGAGTAATCGAATCACAGGTAATGCAATCTCGTCCTATCGCGGATGGCAGAGTACCAGCGTAACTGTGTGTGTGTGTGTGTGTGTGTGTGTGTGTGTGTGAGAGAGGTGCACCCCCACCCCTTGAGAAATCTGGCACGCTAACACATTTCTCTGGCCCTGTTCAGACACTGGCTGGGGAATTTAGTTACAAAAGGGTGGAATGTTTTCAAGTATTGTGCTGGAACCAGAGGCTTGACATACGATATACGGGATAGAACCCCAGGATAACGCCGCGTTGTTACTTTACGCCGGCGAGAGCACAGCCAGTCTGTCTTCTCTTTGTCTGCCGACGTTCCTTAAAACAAGAGACGCGGGTATCACGCATCAGGCAGCGCCGTTTGCTTATAAAGCCCCATTCTAATGAAATTAGGCGCCTGCTGAGATTCTTAGATGCTCCCCGATGACTTTTAAGACTAAAAATAAGAAAATGTTCGCACGATGATGGCGTGAGGTTAAAAAAAAAAACGTAGAAACAGCACAAGTGAGTGTATCTGTTTCATTTCCGCGTGTGTAGACAAAATAAACGTCGGGGCACATCGAGGTGTGCCCAGCTCGAGGGCGGCGGAGTGTGGAGACATCCAGCTCCACTCTGCAACTTCTGTTAGCTGCCTTTCAACAGCGGTGAAACAGAACAGAAGAGAAAAAAAATAACATCCATTCACATTTCAGTGGGAGACAGGCTCTCACAGTCAATGTTTCTGCCTACAGGTTCAAACAGAACCCGTAAAAAAAAAAAAAAATCTCCAGTCAGTGGATCCGCAGAATCCTGTCTTTCTCTCTCCTCCCCCTAACAGGCTCGAGGTCATGTGATCAAGCTCCCTGGCTGAGCGAACCTGACTCAAGGAGAAAGACACAAAGGCCGCGAAGGTCTGAGATTCTCGGGCGACAGGCGGCACTCAATTAGGCAATCGGTCGCTAGATCCGTCAGTCGATTAATCCATTGATCAGTCACAAAATGTAGTACGTTTAACCATAAATAAATGAGCTTCCCTGAAGGAAAATCTGCAACACTTCATTAACACTTAATAGGGCAAAATTAATTACTTAAGTATTGCCTGCTATACCTCTGAGTAAGGAGAAGTAATCCAAATTTCATGTAAGATATACATGTATACGGTTCTCTTGACCATGACCAGGATAAGTACTGTAGTTAGAAAATGAAGCATAAGCTAATCTTAGCAGAGTAGCTCAGTGGGCAGCACTGATGCTTTATATTTTCAGCGTTGGAAGTTTCAATCTCATCTCTGTTATAGTTGTGTGGAGTCCCTGGGTTCTCCCTGGGTTCTCCCTGTGTTCTCTCTGTGTTCTCCTTGTGTTGCAGGCTACAGTTACGCTAGCATCTATAAACTGCCTGCATTGCATGAGTGTCTGTGCTCTTCGATAGACAGGAATCCCATCCAGGGTGAACCCCAGCCCTTGGCTGGCAGCTCGATTCACTGGCTCATTAGTGACCATGGTGACAGGTGTGACCTGGGTAAGGGGTGCTGTCCAAAGCAACCATTAGCATAGCAGTTAAACGGGAACACCGTCCAGAAACAATATCAAGATCAATCTATTCATCGCTCACACATTCATCCACAGGCACCATAAAAAGACAACCTTGCATGACCCTGAGTGAAAATCAGTCTCAAAAAAAGCATTAGTCTTCCTCTGATCTCAGCGTCAACCCAGCATGCCTGTGTTTAGCTTTTTAAAACAACAGTCCCATATTGTGATATTAATATTAAAATGCAGAATGCCCCCTCTCCTCTTCTGCTCTGTGCTTACTTTCCCAAGAAGCCCTTCAGTTTCTTCAGCTGCATCAGTCTGCCAGATGCAGACTCCGAAGGACGGGGACTGAACAGAAGCACGGAAATGCTAATATTATTATTTGCAAATAAAATAAGCACCAGTTAGTGTGAATTACCAACAGTATGCACGTCATTCAAAACATACGAAACAAGAATCTGAGTCTAATTTTACTTTAAGGCCCTCAGTTTCTAACGAGAAAGATTGAATCCAGGAAACGTTGTTGCACCTTTGAGAAATAAGCTTGGGTGTCAGCTGAATAATAATAATAATAATATTAATAATATTAATAATAATAGTCATTATTATTTTTATTATTTTCTTATTACCTTTTCCCTGAAAGCACCATATTCCCAATATTTTGCAATCCCACCTATGTCAAGTTCCCGCCTCTCTTAAGCCCCCCCTTCACGAAAACCTGTCCTTTCCCCCTTGCTTCGCTCACCTCTCTCCTCATCTCACCCCCCCCCCACCCAATCTCTCCAACTCCGCCCTAAGCCCTTCCACCCCGCTAGACTGTGACAGATGCTCCCTGATCGTGGATCGTGGCATAAATCTTCCCCAAGTCGGCCACAAATATTCCAGCTATGCTGATTTACGGCGACTGGCCTGGTTCCGAAGCCAGAGTGTGCTGCTCACGCGAAAAAAAGCGGGATGGATTTCCTCATGCCGACGCTGTAAGTCACAGCTTAGTCCATGTGCAAATAATGAAAAAGATGGGACATCCTTGAAGGTGTGTTTGGTGCCTGCGTGTGTGGTTAGGCTTCCCTCTCAAAGCAGCGTGAACTCACCTGAGAAAGGTCAGTGGGCAGGAGGGATGGGGGCGGAGCCTATCACCGGACAGCAAACGAAAATGTCCGGCTAATGCGGGGCAAGGAGACATGTCACAAACCACCCCCCCCGGCGCATACTCTGAACTACATGTAAGACCGCCCCCTTTGGCCTTATGGGGAATTTAAATGTCACAGTTATTCTCATTTTTGCCTCATGAAGGCATTGTTCAAATAGTTTCATTTGGTATTTTAGAAAAATAAAATCTGGGAATGTGAATGAATGTTATTTTGTGAGCCTTTCAGGTATTACAGTTTTCTAATATGGATGTTTTCAGCATGCTGGTCACATGGAAGGGTACTTGCGGAGGTGAGGGCCAGACTCCCTCACATACCTCCTGCTAGCGGACATGCAGGGCGTGCACCTCCCACCCAGAACAGTCTGCTGGGGTGTCCTGACAGCTCAAGCTTAAGCGGTCAGGTGCCCACTGCCTGCTCTGTCCCAAATGGTAATTAGGGTGAGCACTCACTTGGAATTTGTGTGGGGAAAGAGGTGCAGAGACTCAGAATCCAGGCACCTCTTCTGCTTGCGTGCCTGCTGTTAGGAATGAAGACCCTGCAGGCTGATTCTCCTTCAGGTGTATGACTGAGTTCCTGCCTGACCAGTTCTCTGAGGTTAACTTCTCAGTACGGTATGGATCTGGTGTTTCATATTTAAACCTCCTTACTTCTGCTGAAAGGGGCTCTCCTTCTGTTAAGGTTTTAATACTCAAGGGTCCCTTGGATAACGGGATCAGTCGAAGATGAGCCTGCACCTTCTGCCGCTGACAGATCTGTTTTTTGATTTCTTTGAAGGACATTTAGCACTAGTCTTGGACTGTGATAAAGTGAATAATTCGTGAAATATTACGCATTAGTTACGCAGGTGCTGGGGGTCGTAACAGACGTAAAAACTGGCAAGGGTGAGATGCACACAGAGACACGCCGACGCAGTAAATGGAACCGCATTTCACATTTTTTTACCTGCCTTAATTCCTTCATGTGAAGTGTTTGAGAAACCTGTAGCGGCAGTAAAAGGGCGGGGGGAGGGTAGCGGTGTTTGTGGGTTTTGAATGCGAGTTAAAATGTGTGTGTGTGTGTGTGGGTAAGTGTGACTGTGCGGGGAGGGGTTCAATATTCGACATAAATTGGGCATTAATCCTACTCGCCGCCGACATTTCGTCAACAGCGCTATCTCGCCATTTAAATCTTTATACAGAATAAACAGCGGGATCGCCGCTCATGAAAGGAAGGTCTGGTTCACCGCAAATACGGACCACTCCTTCGCTTGTCATTTTACACTGCAGTTTATGAAAGATTTATGCCTAGAGCTTTCAGTACAAAGTTCACACAGGTACTAAGGTAGACCAGCAAGGGGTTCTCACAACTGAGGCAGAGGAGAGGAGACGAGAAGGGCTCCCACACCAGGATTATAAATTAAGAATTCAAAAGTCGGGCTTTAATTACGACGGGCACTGACTGGCACTTGCTATGAAAGCATGTTGTAAAGCGTCTCTCGTGGCATTCTTTAATTTGATCTGTCATAAATTTTCTGGTAGGAAATAAACAAATGGTTTGGTCATCTGAAATGTCGAAGTTAAACACACACACGCGACAGAGTTAAATCATTGCCCTGAGGATCATGATTTTCTGACGATCTGTCTCGTGGTAAAATGGAACTATAACCTGCAGCCCACTCTCTTTAAGAAAAAAAAGAATATCGGCGACGCTGGGGTAAGGCGGGAACGACAAAAGCAAACATCAGTTATCCTACTCAACCCACATACAATGACTCATAAAAAAATTAAAGCACAACGCAGACAACACTATATTCTCTGCCGGCATTTCTGTGCTGCAATCAAGTGCAGTTGAAAGGTACTGATCTCCCTCCTAAAAGACCCTGTACATTTTTGACACAGCCTAAGGCATAGGTGACACTGAAGCACTAATTACTCTCTGCGGTAGATTACTTCTAGATTCACATCTTTTGTGAAAATGCTGTTACGTGAATAGGTGGAGGACGCATAAAAATGGATTCATGTTGAAAATGCATATTAAATACTACTAAATATTCAGGTTATGATCTTAAGGCTCTCTGCATCTGCGTGAACCATACCAACGTGTTTGATTTACCATTTCTATTGTCAGACTTTGCGTGACAATGTTTTTTGTTTTTATCTGACGGTGTTTAGACTGAATGTAGTGAGATTAGATAGCATTACAGCAAAGGGACCGCCAGTCGCGAGGTGGTTAAATATACAGATCCCGCTCCTGAAGGTTGTCTGTTCGAGTACCAGGAGGTACCGATCGGCGGGAAACTTCAGCAAAGTAATTAAACCGAATTATATGCGGCGGGTGCATGAATGAATGGGGAGAATTAACAGCGTGAGAGGTAAATGGGCGTCGGCGAAGAAAATACGGGAAGAATAACCATACAGGCTTGTTCGTTATTTGTATGATTAGCTTTCAGGTATGGTGCGCAAAAACATTGAGGAGCAAACCATACGCGAGTTGTTTTGATTTGTGTTCATATAAAAACAACATTTCCTCAGACTCCCATTAAAGTGTTCTAAAGTTTTAAATTTCATGAAATATTTTCCTTCAAGCATAGAGACGTTCACTCTTCAATGTCCCGTAAACGGCGACAGTGACAGGAAAGAAATCTGGAAACCTGTCTGTTTGCAACGTGTCTCATTCTGAATTTCCTTTACTTGGCTCGGCTTATAAAATGATAAAAGTGTAAGTTTAACACCAGTCATGCACGCGTTTCGGAGTAATGACTCCCCTTTCTTTGTAGCCGAATCCTCCATCTGCCAGCGAAGAAAACGCCCAGCGTTTTACACGTAGCGAGGAGGCGGCTGGTCACTGGCACCGGGAGTTACCCATTCACAGTTATTCGTGTGTACCATGGACCACAGTGTTTATGAATCATTAGTCAGAGCTGAAAATGTCTGCGATCTCCAGATCCCAGTCTATCATGTTACAAAACGGGTGATGAATTAAACCAACAAACCCCAGCCTTTACACTGCTGTGGCGATCGGTAGGAGTCCTCTTGAGGGCGGTGCGTTTAAAAGGTGATCAAATGCAGAAGATGGACATAGTTACTACCCAGCATTAACCCGATGTAGGCCGATTACAGTCAAAAAAATCATGCGCATTTTTCCACAATGGAAAAACAGAAGGTAATTGGGGATGACGCTGCAAAAGAGCATTTACTTTAAAAAAATAATTTAAAATCACCTTATTTGGTACAATAACCACAATTGTCTTAACAAGCAAGTGGAGCACCATTATGTCCACACAACACAATTTTAATTCATTGAAACCCGAATGTTACTCTTTTTAATTGTGGGACTCACACTAGGCAGTTTGAACCGTGCCCGAGTGCGTTTGACCACCAAAGCGCGGTTCGTTTGACTAGTGCTCCCAACCGTGCCCGGGCGCGGTTCGTTTAGCCGTCCCTGGCCCGCTTGGAAGAGGTGTGCCAGAACGCGGTTCAGTTGGACTCCGGCGCGGTTCGCATGTAGTGTGAGCGCTAACCGTGCTGGAGCACGAAACAGGACGGGTGACGCGTGAGGAAGCTGCAAAGTCCCTGCTACACTTCATCTGGTACCTCGCAAACCTAAGAGCAGCACGATTGCGTGAAAATTTTCGTGCCATAGACCTGTTTAGCAACAGGCTGTGAGAGGGCTGTGGACTAGAGACCTGCACACCCGCGGGACCCAACGCACCGAG
>JAODLC010000863.1:0-15431 GCA_026781145.1 Hippopotamyrus pictus | reverse complement strand
TTCTAATAAAATTTAAAACTGGATATTGATTAGCAATGGCTGCGAATCATTTTAACGGGAATTAGGCAATTGTTTCGAAGGTGGGTGTTTTTACATCGCAAACTGCGATGCGATACCGGCTATTTCGAACCCTTACTCAAGCAATATTAGACATGTAAGACAGACAAAACCCCTAGAGGACTGCATATATTTGCAAGCAAATTTCATGGGAAAAAAACATTTTATTATCCATTTTCATAGCAAACCAGAATGTTACAACCCAAAATACATCTTACTTTAGAAATAATCGGGGTACCCAAGCTACATACAGACTAGCTGACCTTCCCAAGCAGCTGCTGAGTTCATCCCCAACAGGTCACTGCCCACCATGACTAAACGTTTCACAAACCACTTTTCCCCATAGCTATCAGGATATGGCCCATTGGCTGTGTTCTATGTATGCATTGCACTGCAAAGTCTAATATACTCCACAGGCCTTGGTTGTGTGGCTAATAAATAATCAATTTATCTATCCATCCTGCAGCAGAGGAGCCCATATATCCCTGTTCTTTTACACACAGCACCAACTCTGGGTAAATTGCAGCTCCATGGTTGAGGGAACCCTGCTGTGGTCCATTAGCTAGCTGACCTTAACTTAAAACAATCTCCACAGCAGATGCCTTATGGCGTTTGGGAGAGTTAAACTCTAGCAGCTGAAATCAATAGCAGCAAGGGCCTTCAAGAAGTATTAAAGTAAGAAGGCCACGCAAAGAGTAACTGACCATTTCACTAACAGATGGGGCACAAGGCAGCCTGGTATATAAAGGGGAGAGATGAGTGACAGTTACTCATATTAACAGGGTCGAGCAGGGTCCGAAATTAACACCAGCCAGGCACCAATTGTGGGTAGATTTTCTGTTCGGCAAGTAAATCCCAGAAGACTATCCACCACACTGGCAGGTAAATGCTTGTCTAAGCCTAACCAACCAACCATCTGACAAGAAAATAAGTGTAACCAAACAACAACCAATCAAAGGCAGAGCTGGGGCAGGTCTCTGTGGAATGCAGATGACTTAACACTTACTGGTAGTTACAGTAAGGCTAATTAAAAGTTTACAAGAAGGAAGCCAACTTCCAAACAAAAACAAATGTATCACTGTGTGAACACCAAGGACATGCTGCCACTTGGAATATACGGAAGTGTCTTCAGGAAACTAAAATTCAACAAGGAGCAGCATAGGAGAAACTGTGCCTGAAAGACACCATGCCATGTTCCACACCTCTTCCATAGATACTGTACATTCCACGTGGCTCTTCTTTGCCTGAGCATGTTTCTACATTAAACAGTGCCTTGGTGTTCTATAGTTAAAAGCTACAACAACTTGTGTGTGAGAGTGATCACCATAAGATGGGTATATATATTTTTTTTTTCGCATTTTGTACAATACTGAGACTAAAATGTGCAGACCCATTTTAGCTAGCTTTATTATTTTTCACTTAAGTTTCCCAGCAAAGAAATAAAAAAAATCCAGAGCCTTGGCAATAGGACCCCAAAGACAAAACTAAACATCTATCCATTCATTTTGTTCTTATCACACTATGAGCCGTACTCAAGACTGGTCAATACTGAGAAACAAGAACAAATACCACATGTGGGAGCGGTAAATCGCTTAGAAAAGGTAACAAAGCTGCCTATAAAATACATAAATATTACACAGAGTGGGTGAAGGATTTAAGCCCCCCCCATCCGTGGAGGTGTGATGTGACAATGCTATAGCCACTGAGCTGCCACACAATAACTCATTCTTGCATTTGTATGGGACACCAGTGCAGTCACTGCTTAGTGACGTCCATTGTTCCATGTCATAATTGCCTAATTATGTGATTGCCTAATTGTGATTTAGTATTACGATATTAATATTTACCAAGTTACAACATCGTTACCTTATTCAATTGCATATAGAAGTACATATAAAACAGTACATAACATAGAGGGACACAATAAGCTTTTATAAGGATGTATTACGATTAAAAAAGTAACTCACTCAAAGGCAAAGAAGAGCCCGCTGGTGACCACGATAAGTACCATGGTAAGGTAGAAGACACCGGTTTGTCTACCCATCATGATCCTTCCATTGCAGTAAAACTTATTCCTGCCCGGAAAAGTTTGCCACTTCCTTTTGGGGATCTTCCCAAGCTGGCTCTCCATGGGCGATAAGGCGACCGTGCTGATCTGACTGTACTGACACTCTGTCATCCCAGGATCCATCAGCCCACGATCTTAATGTTCACCACTAAAACAGTATAACTTAATCAATGTGATCGTTTGCAGGAACCCGTGTCTTAAGTCCCTTTGTGAGTGATGGGTAACTACCCAAAATATAACCTTACAGAGTATGGCGAAAATGTTTCTAAACACTTCACCTTAACGAAGATATTTAAATCATCTCCGGCTTACACGTCCTTATATCTTGCATTTGCAATATGTCAAACTTTCCATGTGAACGAGGTCCTATCTATTCGAAAAAGGTGTGGGATCAACGAACATGCATCCGTTATATATCTAAAAATATAATACTAATAAATGATGCTGGAATGTGAGATATGAAGTGAGTCGTAAGCACGCCTGCGGTGGGCTCCTCGGAGCTTTGATCAGTTACAGGCGCAACCAAAATGACTGGCGGGTAAAGTTAGGTCTCCGACTAAAAGAAGCCACCGGACTGCAGTCGAGTTACAGGAACACCAGAAAATCCACCCAGAAAGATGCTCCCTCCTCTTGTGTTTGTCAAAGGAAATCACTAGCTGTTTATCCTTTATCCAGATCCGTTACCCAGGCTTGTTACGGGCAGCTGCGAAAAACAAGCGCAACATTTGAACGGAGAGGAACAATTTGTCCATCGATATAGGAGGAAAAATCTTCATGCAAAGCAGGGCAACATCCCGACTCTTTAGTTATCAAAGCCAATTAAATCGCTTTGCAAAAAAAAAAAAACACAATCCCCGACACACACACTCACCACAAAAGAAATACAGCTAAAATGAAAAAACGTTATAATGCTGAAAAGTGGATAGTATAATTACTAAATACAACGGTTCCGTGTACCAGCCGTTGACAAAGCTGCAACATCAAAACGTGAACGCCTTTGTCTTAATTGCTTGGAATAAAATACACGAAGCAGGCTCTGCGAGACTTCAGCATCTTCATGCTGTTACAGCTCGCTGCATTAACGGTTGAGTTCTAAAGCATGTTCGGCGCGCAGAAGCATGGGAAATTGAGTTACTACCAATCCCTGTATAACCATACAAAAATGGGTCATTTTTCTCTTCCGTTCATGTGCATGCTGTCTTGCATATATAGATCTGTTACCCAAAACGTAATTACATATGTGGTACCAATTAGGTTAAGTTAATATTATTCAAATTAGATTTTGTGTCATATATTTATACGCATTTTCGTGACATATATTTACACAGATTTTTCGTGTGTTTGGAATGACTATTATGGATATAAATTAATGAATGAACTACAGTATTTAGAAAAATATACACGACAGGTCACTATTGCTCCTTTGTTTTTGTAGTATCCGGAAGATTTTAAGCGAAGGACCGTTCTTTAAACATATGAACTGCACGGAAAAGTATACCTTAACAAGCGAACTTAATCATGGTTGAAGATGAAGAACAAAATAAGTTACTGTTGCTAAAAGGCGAGTGAATTTTCCCAGGTTGAGAATTTATAATCGCAAATGTTTGGTTTCGTTGCTATGTGCTGAAGGATTTCTTTTTTGTGTCACATACAATACAAATTGCAGTTAAGCGGTGATAATCGTTGACAATGTTGAAATCGTTTTTATAGTGCGGAGCAATATAATGCCTACTTTTGATAGAAATCATACGATTGAATTAACGTCTGTAATATCTTGCAGGTGGCGTTTTTCTGACAACCGTGGCCACGGCGGGCATGATCGCCGGTTTCGGTACGACCTTGGCTATCGCTAAGAAGAAAAGCCCGGAATGGTTTAACAAGGTGTGGAAGTACTTTTCCCCCACTTCTGCTGTAATGACATGCATATGCTTATACAGCTGTATAGCCATTATTTTTGCTGTAATTCATTAAACCAGCACATCAGCAGCGTTACACAACACCAAAACGATTTTTGCGTTCTAACTGCCCACTGCACTTTGTTGCAGGTGTGATACAGCTGCGTCGATACTTTTCTTGAAGCGTGTTTATTGTCCATACGTACGTGCGAGTATTCAAAAGGGAATGAAACCACCGTCATTTAAACCTCTGTCAATTCAGATTGTTTTGCTTTAGATAAAGATGTAAACTTGTCTAATTAAGATTTTCAGGGTGGGCGATATGTTTCTTCCTGGGCCATAGGTATTAATTTCTTAGAGGTACATTATTACACCCCAATTATTAGTCCATTATTGTATAACTTTTTTTTGATTTAGGTAAATCGGGTTAACTGTAGCTTGTCAGTTTCGTATTTTTGCTGCTATTAATAATTGCACGCCATGTTTACTTCAAGTTTATCATGAGACTAAGTTTGAATTTATTTTAAACCAAGTATTGCGTAAATCCCTGGATCATTTTTGTTTTGAAAACGGAGTTTAATGGGCATCACAGTGCTGTCTTTGTTTCTAAATCTATATTTACACGTCGCAAATCTTCAATGAGGCAAAGATGCCTTTAATGTGAGCAAATTGAATTTCATGGGGGGAGTATGTTGCGGTGAGGTCAGTGCCACCCATTGGCTCACAAAGGCAACTTTGTGCACAAGATCAAGACGATTGCCTGATCCTGAAGTGAAGCATCCTAGTACAAGACGTCACTTTTGTTTTGCATACATTCAGAAAAACAAATACTAAATAAGTACTTCAAATAATTTCCCCAAGGAGTTGATCTGCAGTGGAGGCTGTTTAAGTCTTAACTGTTTGAAGATAATAACCTGAATTTCTTTCAAAGCCAAAAAAGCCCACAGACAGAGGCAAGGATAGTCAACTTGCGGCAAATCTAATTAGTGTCCCACTCGGACAGTAATCTGATTATTTGGGTAAAGTAGTTACAGGAGTTGTTCCTGCTTTCCAGAAAAACTTTTTATGTCTGTGGTTTTGTATAGACAGATGTTTGGTACCTTGCTGAATGGGTACTAGAACAAGGCTGGTCCTGTGATATGAACCAGCTAGCCTACATGCTTAAACACCACAGTACCTGCTGCCCGCCACTCTTACATAAAGCCTGTGGATGTTGTCTAACCAGACAGAGTTAATCGTATGGTATTCAAGACAGGGCAGCTTACAGTAGTGTTTAAAAAATCATATATATATATAAGCAGTTTTATAGCTGTTCAGTGGGTGCTGGCAGTCTGAAGGATAAGCTAAATTTTGACCTGTGTTGTATGTGGGAACCCCTGCCACACAATTTCCCCCAGTAGAAGGAAATGCCATAGAACATAGTGTACATCCTGGCTCTACATGTCTGGAGGTAGGTGTGTGTGTGTGAGTGTGTGAGAGGTGTGTCAGTGAATGTGCCCTGCAATGGGTCAGCACTCCGTCCTGGGTCATTCCCTGCCTTGCGCCCATTGCGTCCAGGATAGACTCCAGACCCCAATGACCCTGCATTAACCAGGTGAGTATGGAAGGTTGATGGACGGGATGTTTATCTAGTGTATTTCCATTGCTTGACAAGGTGGCCAAGAAGTTAAGATGATAGGTTGCTGATCCATTGTGCATCAATGGATCAACTCTTTACAAAAAATTGTCATCACTTATTTTAGAGCAGAACTATTCAAATCACGGTCCTCCAGGGCCGAGCCCTGCTGATTTTCCAGCCTTTCTTCACCTGTAAGCCTGGTGTGAAGCCTCTGCACAACCAGAATTGGTACTTATTAAACTTACTACCTGGGAGAACTGAAAGCATGGCCTGGATTTGTTACGGAGGTCCAGATTTGAAGAGCCCTGTTTTGGAGGAATGAGTCAGGATATGCAAAAAATCTCATATCCCTATATCTCATATGTCGATAACAATATATATCAAGGCTGCTCCTTATATTTATGGGTTTTTTCTACAGATCAGCTACAGTAAGAATTGAACAAAAATCCACAAATAAAAAGGAGCAAAATCCATTTCAGGTGTACAAATTGCTCAACAACACAAAAATACATATTTGTGGATTGCAATGTATTTGTGATCTTTTTTTTTTCTAAAGATCAGCTGCGTTATATGGTGGGTGGGGAAAATATTTTTTTTAATAGTTTTGTGTTCCCTCTTAATATACTTTTCTGTTACTAATAACTGTACTGTGTCCATTTAACCTCACAACATGTTTCTCTTACTAATAATAACTACTGTCCATTTAAAGTACAAAAGATAGGATTAATGGACTAATGTATAAACCTAAACTATTCACAAATGTGTTTTATGCATTAAACTACAGGGGACAATGCACAACATGTAACTTTCACATTATGTGATTTATATGAATTTATTAATTGCATGGTGTCCATTCACTGCCAGTAATTAAGACAGCTGGACTAATCAGCATAAACCTAAACAATACAATTTCCAGTGAAGTGTGCTTTAAGCAGTAAACTATGGAGGACAATGTATACCATGTAACTTTCACATTATGTGCTTATACAGATTTATTAATAATTGACAATGTACACCATATAACTTCAATAGCCCATCTGTCTTGGACACAGTACCGTTATTTCATAAGTATTTCATAAGTATTTCATAAGTGTCAAAGGCTTTTATTGACAATTACATTAAGTTCATGCAAAGAGTCAGTATTTGCAGTGTTGACCCTTCTTTTTCAAGACCTCTGCAATTCGCCCTGGCATGCTGTCAATCAACTTCTGGGCCAAACACTGACTAATGGCAGCCCATTCTTACATAATCAATGCTTGGAGTTTGTCAGAATTTGTGGGTTTTTGTTTGTCCACCCATCTGTTGAGGATTAACCACAAGGTCTCAGTGGGATTAAGGAAACAAACTGTGGAGTTTCCTGGCCATGGACCCAAAATGTCGATGTTTTGTTCCCCGAGCCAACTAGTTATCACTTTTGTCTTGTGGCACGGTGCTCCATCATGCTGGAAAAGTTATTGTTCATCACCAAACTGTTCCAGGATGGTTGGGAGAAGTTGCTCTCAGAGGATGTTTTGGTGCCATTCTTTAGTCATGGCTGTGTTCTTAGGCAAAATTGTGAGTGAGCCCACTGCCTTGGCTGAGAAGCAGCTCCACACATGAATGGTCTCAGGATGCTTTACTGTTGGCATGACACAGGACTGATGGTAGCGCTCACCTTTTCTTCTCCGGACAATCTTATTTCCAGATGCCCCAAACAACCAGAAAGGGGATTCATCAAAGAAAATGACATTACTCCATTCCTCAGCAGTCCAATTCCTTTACTTTTTGCAGAATATCAATCTGTTCCTGATGTTTTTCTTGGAGAGAAGTGGCTGCTTTGCTGCCTTTCTTGACACCAGGACATCCTCCAAAAGTCTTTGCCTTCGCCTTCTTCACAACACTTGAACCTTTCTCCTTGAGGTTCTTGATGATCCGATAAATTGATAAGCTGAATTAGCAATAATATCCTTGCCTGTGAAGCCCTTTGTCTGCTAAGCAATATTGACTGCACACGTTTCCTTGCAGGAACCATGGTTAATGGAGGAGGAACAATGATTTTAAGCGCCACCCCCATTTTATAATCTCCAGTCTGCTATTCTAACTCAATCAGCATGACAGAGTGATCTCCAGCCTTGTCCTCATCAACACACTCACCTATGTCAATGAAAGAATCACTGAAATGATGTCAGTAGGTCCTTTTGTGGCCGGGCTGAAATGCAATGGAAATGTGTTTTTTTTCGGATTAACATAATTTTCATGGCAAAGAGGGACTTTGCAATTAATTGCAATTCATCTGTTCACTCTTTATAACATTCTGGAGTATAGGCAAATTGCTATCATAAAAACTGAGACAGCAGACTTTGCGAAAATTAATATTTGTCATATCCAGCAGCCCTAAAGTCAGGATGGTTCCAAAAGCCATGCTTCTTACCTTCTCTGCCCCCAGGGCCTGGCAGGCACAGCGGCAGTACCGGAGAGTGGGGCATCACTGGCCCTCCGGGCGCTGGGCTGGGGCTCGCTGTATGCCTGCTGTGGGGTGGGCGTCCTCAGCTTCGCTGTCTGGAAGGCCCTGGGCGTCCACAGCGTGAGTGGCTGTCTCAACACCAGGATGGATTGGGGGGGGAGTCAGCAGCACATAACTGGTGAAATGAAGTTTGTGGGTCTGTGTGTAATGGACGTCCTTGTTCTTGTCTACACAGCTAGCAGAGTTCAAGCAGAAGATGCAGTCAATCTTTCCAACGATCCCCAAAACAGAAACGCAAGTCAACACAAACCCTATGAACTGGGAGTCTTTCTCCAAGTCAAAGTAACAGGATGGATGGACGCTACACACTACCACAGAAGACTGGACTACCTGGGGATCAGATTTCCTCCCTTAAAGATTGAGTGTTATTAGAGTTGCAGGGTTGGCAATTACATTGTCATTTCATCCAGTCAGCCCTCCAGACCTGTGGCATTTTCTGGTTGGCAGTTTGGGATTTTTGTTGTTTTCTAATATGTTCAAGACCTTGCCTTGGGATACTTTTGATCAGGTGGACAGGCTCAGCACATCAAGTGATGGATGGACACTTTCCTTTAAAAGTATATTTGCATCTAATTCTGCTCACTGTAGCTGTGAGTTTGAAAAAGTCACACTCTGCTTTAATATTTGTTGCAAATATTTAACATAAGTTGCTGCTGAAATAAAGATTTAATTGTATTTTGTGAGCATTGTTGCATGTGACATTCTAAGTGTGAAATTCCCCTGGGTTTGCAACGTGTTAAATATACATTCTTGACAAAGGTAACCTGAAATGAACAAAGCAATGGGATTGCTTTATACCTGGGAGGTGACACCATCACCAGTCACTGTTTTATACTGATTTCTCCACACTGGTGAGCACCATCCCCAGGCCCGCATGCCGGGAGCCCTATTCTGGGCGGGGGACTCTGCTTTTAATAGGTATTTTTCATGCAGTGAAACCAACCGGTTTGCCAAAGATGGCCTCAGGCTCCAGATGACAGATCTCTGCTGAGGTCACACTCATCCGAGAAACAATCCAAAATATACCACTGGATATACTTTTTCACCATTCCTTCTATACATACATCAAACAATAGGTTCATTCAGGTGTACGTGAAGCTACTCCCAGACAGTTTGTATGTAGTATATAGTAACCATAACAAACCTCTGCTTAGTGATTTCAGGGCGCAGCATGCAAACTCTTGAGAAGTCATGCAAAATTCATGTACTTCAAAGTCATTTGATTAGTCAGATGTGCTAGACTTTACTGGTTTCTGGACATTTCTGTTCACATGCTAAGCCATGTGACTGGGATGGAGCTAGTGGAGTTATATCATGCTATATTGGTTTATGCACATTCTTCACCAGTAGTTACCTCTGGCAAACAAAACCTAGATCTTTTTCATCACTTGGTCTACATACAGCCTGAGTATGGTACCATTCCAGGTTAACGTAGAGAGCAACAAACACATCCTACACAGTGCTTACCAAGGTTTAATGTACATTTATTTTTTTGACATGTGGAACATATAGTATAAAGATTTTGTATTGAATAAATGTCCAATGTGTGGATGAGCGAAAAGAAGATGCCAGTCTTAACAGATATCGGTGTAGGTTTTTCTTGTCCTGTTCAGTTTTAATTGGTTTCTGTCATCATCCCAGGATAGTTTTCTTCTTCCGCATCAGATGCGGGGAATTAAAAAAAAATGGATAGGATAGATGTCTTTGTCTTTTATAACCTTATATATTATTCCCCAAAATGAAACACGTCCCACATGGGGCTCACAAAGCGGTACACACCTGTGTTGAGAGCACAGGAACTTCTTACACACAGGATACGACTCTGCCCTCCCTTGTTTTAGGATGTGAACCCAAACAATGAAATAGACTAAATAAAATTAACAGTAACAGCAAATAATATTTAGAATTAACAACTACTGTCAGTTTGTAGTCATGTCACCTGGAAAAAAAGATGCAGGTAACTAAAAACAACAAAATACAAAGAATAAAACAAGGGTACGTTTGTTCAATGTACAAGATCTATTTACATCTCAGCCCACTGGCGAATACAAAATAAACGTAATACAAGTACTAAAGAGACTGTTCTAGGAGTGGAGAAGGGAGTATTTTTTTCTTTGACTGGTAGGCAGATGCAACACTGATTTTGTGTTGCATGGTGTAGGGGGAACAAACACACACTTAACTGACAGCCAGCCTGTTACCATGCCAACCTGCCGTGATTCCTATTGCACAAGCCTTTCTTAAACATGGGTATATTTATACGAGTAAAATCATTTTTCTTCTCAATAATGTGGCAGAAGAACCATCCACAATATTTATCACAATTTAAATTATTAATAATTGAAAGCAAATTGATTCAGAACAATTATATAAACAAGAGACATACATATAAGAGACAACGAAAAGGAGCATTTATCAACTCTGGTTCAAATCAAATTATATATATAAAAAAAAAAAAAAAAGACAGGAAAAATATTAAAAACACACCACAGCAAGTATTAAATATCTGTATTAAAATTATTTTAAAAATTCCAAAATTAAACCGTGAATCGGGCTGGGGAGCTATTTATATATATTTATATATTTATTTATACATATATAAAACATTTTTATTTGATTTTTTTCCCTTAAATAAAAATATAATACCAGCGATTGCACGAGACATCTGCTCTTAGAGGTGCCGGCAGGCCGTCAAGGTGCCAGTCAAAAGCGGCCGATTTTGAATAGCACTTGGCACAGGATGCTGGAGACGGCGGCGTTCAGCACCGAGGACACGGTGATGTCGAGCAGCCGGCCCTCATACAGCACGAACTCGGACCGGTTCTCCTCCACCTCAGCCATGGCCAGCAGGGCCTTGGCAGCCCGGCACATCATGCTGACGCTGGGCGGCTCGGGGTGCGGGGGCCCGTGGGGACCGTGCTGGTACTGCGCCATGGCCACACCGTCCTCCAAAAATCCCATCAGGCTGCCTATGCCGCCCCGCTGCAGGGCTATAGCCCGGGCTGCCGTAGGGTCGCCACGCGCCAGGTTGGACAGAACGGCCACTGCCATCTCACGGCACACCTGGCTGCGGCGCTCGCCCACGTGGCGCACCAAGGCTGTGTAGAGTCGCTGCTGCCGGCTCACGGGCGGCGTGGCCAGCAGGAGGTCCACGTTGCCGTTCTGAACACTCAGCTTGCACAGGCACTCCAGTACAAGCCGCTGTGGGGTGAGTGCAGAGTAAGGCCCTGCCATTGGAAACGGGTCCCGGGACTCCGCTGAGGGGCACACCATCCAGTGCAGGAGACCATCCAGGAGAGGCAAACAGATGCTTTCTGGGTAGAGTGACAGATCCAGCTGGCCGGCAATGTTCGCCAGGGTCACCATGGTGTTCTCCCGCAGTGTGGCAAGGCAATCCCAACGCCACTCATCTCTGCTGCAGGCCAGACCGTGGTCCTCCTCTTCGCCATCCCTGTCTCCATCGCGGCGAATTGGCGAAGGCCTTTTCCTTTCAAGGTGTTCATGGTGCAGCAGCACCAGCCGGCCTAGGATCAGCACCAGGCCCGGATGCCGGGACATCTCGGTGTCATTGCCAGGTACGAAGGAGAGGCCGCGTACAACGTTGGAGATGCAGATGCACCGCCGTGCCAGAGAGTCTTGCCAGTTGGCAGCAACAGAGAGAGGGGCATCGTCTCGGCAACGTGGTTCATCCTCCAGGGTGTCAAACTCAAAGGAAACTGATGGCCACCAGGGTGCCCTGTTGTGGCAAGTCTTCTCACCGGTCTCTGCTGGTTCTGACTCCTCCTCCCTGCCCCACAGGTTGCTGGTCTTTCTCTCAAAGTGGGTCTGGATGTGGGCAGTGGAGTCCCCCCCACCTGCCTGCCAGTGCAGCAGCCCGCTGGTGAAGCCCTCCCCATTTAGCAGGTCTTCGTGTGGCCCATCCCAGTCCTTGTCCTCCACCTTTAGAGGGAATTTGTCATACCTGCTGGCCTGTTTTGGCCGGGGCTCCAGGGCACATGTTCCCTCTGAGAAGTCCTTGCTCTTCTCCTCATGCTCTTCCTCATTCATCCCTTTTAAACGTGGCTCACCTGGAGGCTCCTCCCTGATGTTGTCTGGCTTTGCCTCCTCAGTGGTACTGAGAAGTGCCTCATCATTTGCTGCCCCTTCATCCTCCTCTCCCAACTCTGCCTCAGATTGATCCATCTCTTCCGGGTGGGCAGGATCCTCCTCCTTCTGACTTGGCGCAGGTCCTAGAAGGGTCTTCTGTCCAGGTGTTCCCACTTCATACTCCTTCAGAATCCCAAACATCTCTATCAGGCACCTTCTGAAGTATTCCACAATGAGTTCCAGAAATCCAGGCAACTGGAGAGGTGAAAGAAAAGGCAGAGGTCACGCTCTACAGATCAACAAACCTGTTTGGATCAAGGAGGAAAATCACTCCCAGACGGATGCTGAGGTAGGTTTATGATGTCATGCATATGTCACTGTGAATGGCCCCTAAGGGGTCCTACCTGTGAGAGGGTGAAGGAGGCCACAGTGCTATCATCATAAAGCAGGACATTGATGGTGTCCAGGGCCCAAGTGCTCTCTGCTAGCAGACCTGACTTGAGGGACATCATCACACGCCAGGCCTCTGGGGTTCCTGCAAAGAGGTCCAAAGTGATTTCTTCTGCTATAATACTCCCTGTCTCTTGTCCGTTTGACATGCTCAGTGGAGACAGAACCTGTCTACAAACAGCTGACCCCAGCTGATCCCAGAATGCCTGCTATAGAAATTCCCTTATTGCTATATTCCTGCCCTTGAAACTTCTCTACCAAGGTAACTTCATTCATTCAGTATTCTTATGTGCCATAAGATTGACCTCCAGCATCTTCCCCTTCTTACTCCTACACAGCAGCATTAAGGTGCCTTCCATCTGCAGTAAGTTGTCCTGACAAACAATCCAAACAAGCACAACTCTCTACCGCTTCCTATCCACCATTTCCTGTTCCACAGTATTCACACTAGGACAAGTCACAGCCATATAATATGAAAATCATTTGTCTTAATGCAGTTCCACATTATCCATTACAGTATCTCTGATTTCCTTTCTTTACAACACTGCAGAACTGCAGTTTTTTTACTCCAAACCCCAACTGGATCTTCTCAGCATCTCCAGGAATCAAAGCCACTACCATTGTTTGTTGTTTTGGGCTCTACTAATTCCTCTCAAAAGTCATCTTATCTGAACTGTAACCTATTTCTGCACTGATGAGGCCTTACACACACCTTACGAGGCAGCTCAGATGCACGGGACAACACTGAGCCCCTAACAGCATAGCGATTAATCACAGCAGGAAGAAATGGCCTGTTAATGATGATAAAAACTTTTACATTGGGTAACAGAACAGGCAGGACCTACCAGTATCCTTGGAGGTCAGCTTACGACGTGGCTTCAACAGTGCCTGTGTGCCCTCCACAGAGCTGGGGGGGTAGCTGACCTCTCGCTGGAGGACCGGAGGAGGAGCCTGGCCAGGCATCCCGGGAGCTGGGGCGGGCCCGGGCATGGGGACAGCCATGCCTAGCTTGGGTGGTTTTACCGAAGCCATAAAGTGGCCCTTGCTAGTGGAGGGATGCACCTCCATAGAGCGCTGGAAAGGGGCAGGACTGGGGTCCCGGGGAACGTGGGTGCCAGCCATGGCGGGGGGGGTCTGGTATGACGAGGGCGGCTGTGGCCTAGTGGTCATATGGGGCATCGGTCCAGAGGAGGAAGAGGGGGAGGTGGCCGAGGGGTGAAAAGACGGCTGGCGCTGCCCAGCGGCACCGGACCACGAGCTGTCCTGGCCTGGCAGGCCTTCACCTTCATCCCCCCGGCCCAAAGGGTAGGTCACTCCCTGACCGTGCCTAGATGGATAGGGGTAGTTCACATCTGTCCTGGAGGGCCACATCCTGGGCTGGGGCCCCTCACCAGAGCCCATTGCATGTGGGGGCACTGGGCCTGAGGGGGGAATGCGTTCCCGTCCATAACCATATGGGAAGGGGTTCTGCATGGGCCGGCGTTCAGGGCCCGAATAGCTGCCATAGGGGCCATATGGATCTGGCTGCTGACCTCCATAGGGCCCACCATATACGTCCCCCTCATGGCGCTTCGCAGGGGGGGCGTACATCCCCTCCATTGGTCGCTTGTAGCCCTGCAGGGGAGTGAAAGCTCAACTGACTGAATGAGCATCACTTGTTTCACCAACATCTGTAGATACTGCAATTCACTTTTGCCCATCAATACTTCACTAATTCATCAATCTTGCACTTATTCTATAAATTCGTGAATAAGGTTTCTTTTATTTCTGCTAAATCAGACATGACAATGAAAGGAACTTTAAGACAAATGATACAAGTTTCTTACAAGGTCTGGCCAAACACTAACTTGCTGAGTAATCCCTTAATTTAATAGACTATTTAAAGTCATTGTTTGAAAAACACTAGCACCATTTTAAAGATGACAGTAAATTATGGTTTGAGCTACTTTCAAGTTAGAAGCTAATTTTTAAAGCCAAGTTACATTTTCTACACAAATGAGCAATCAGTCGACTCCTGGGACACAACAAAAAGCCTGAGCTCCTGAGGGCATCATCTGCAGGAGACGGCACTCAGTCACACTGACAGCGCTTTGGAGAGCAGCCTCTGCGGCACTTAGACTTCATATCCACGGTCATGCACAGGCGGGGCTCAGTTCCTGACATCACAGTGCTCCCCCACGCCCTGCCTTCTCACCTGCTGCTGGGGGAACATTCCGGGCTGATGGGCTCCGTATGGAATGCCGTGGGAATACTGCTGTCCGTAGCCCTCATGCCTGATGGGACATGGAGTCGCAATAAATTCCTTTATTTACCAAAAGCACTGACACAGAAACAAAGGTTACAGTCTGCACAGGTTACAGCTTTGCCTGGTCTTACAGCTGGTTGGGACTTTGACTGGGAGTGAATCATTCTTCTGGTTCTTTGTGTTAAATAATTTGTTCAGGCTATGCTTCTTTTCCCACATTTCACCACTTACAGAGCCTATTATGTTTTATTCAGTTTATTTTTATATAGCTCCTTTCACAACAGTGTCGCCCCCAGGCACTTTACATGGGTGTGATACATTCCTGCATCATTTATACAGAATAATTCAATAACTGGGAAATGGGAAGGCAAAGAAATAAAAAAAACAAGACAGACGACAACGGAGGAGAGGAACCACAAACTCCCAAGTAGGGAACATAAGAAATTTACAAACGAGAGGAGGCCATTCGGCCCATCAAGCTCGTTTGGGGAGAACTTAACTAATAGCTC
>JAODLC010000862.1:0-15675 GCA_026781145.1 Hippopotamyrus pictus | reverse complement strand
TATACACACACACACACACATATGTATGTATGTATGTATATGTGTGTGTGTGTGTGTGTGTTTAAGCATTTACTAGCTCTTTCTTCGTAACCCGTACATAATAGTATGTTAATCTTTCAGTAAAGGTTTCAAAAATGTATAAGCTGCCGTCTAAATATATTAATTCACTACTAAACAAGCTCTTGCGTTTACATACATTTCAGAATAACTTGGTTGCTACATTAGTTAACTGGTTTCGTCATGAATTTAAACCATTTCTGGTAAAAAAAATAAAAATAAAAATAAATAAAAATCCTGTTTTCATAATATAAAATGTGGTTTTAAATCTAGTACATTCAGGTTATAATTATCAAAATTGTACAAGCAAAAGTAAGTGTCTATAGACGCAACCTTCTCTGGTTGTTACTTGCATATGGTAGCATTGAAATATAAATGAAAAGACATATTGGATCCACACATAACTTTCCGTGAGGCGCACAACTTACACAGAATTAATAATAGATTACAGCATAGAATGAACCAGCTTTCAAAAACATTCTATTTTATATGACAGACACACACACACACACACACACACACACACACACACACACATAAACACAATATATTAGTTCATGGTTGGGCTGGGCGATATGCACCAAAAATTATATCTCGATATTTTAGCTGAACAGCGATATGCAATATATATTTCGATAATTTTTCCCGTAAAGTAATAACAAAAAGACAGCTCCAAGTCAGAGTCAAATGTTCCCAGTGTCACACAGGGATGTTTATTAACAGACAGCTGTACATGTGTGTGAAAAAATGGCTCAAAAATAAACTACCGCCATATATTATTTTACCAACCAGTTGTCTGTCTCCATGTTATCGCTGTATGCAGGACTTGTGAGTGGGGGGGAGGGATGTGACACGGTGATGTGCGAGAGACAGACAGGGAAGGAGAAACAGGTGGCTCTACGAGTAAAATTTTAAATTTGAAAAATTTTTAATGACAAATCAGTTCACACCTACTACACTTACACATACAAGAATGGTGAGCGATCACTATCATTATTATTATTACTCTTTAGCTCTGTTGTATGTTATAGATATAGGAATTGAAATATACATGTATATGGGTAGGATCACGTGTGTGTATGCTACATATATATGATACATATATATATATGATACATATATATACATATATATATACATATATATACACACATATATATATATATAAAAAAATACCTATTTGTAACATTATTAATTATTATTATTGATATTGTTGTTGTTATAATTTTTGTTGTTTGATGTCCTTGTAATGAGTGTTATGTTTCTTATGCTTGTTTGTATCCTGTATTCCCCTACACTTCATTTTCTCCATCCCACCTACATTATTAGTGTTATTATTTCTGTATACCTTTGTTTTCTTTTTTCCTCCCCCTCTCCCCATGGTGATTAATGTCTGTTATTGTTAAGATTGTTGTTTCTGTATCCCCCCCCCCTTTTTTTTTTCTTTTCTTTTCTTTTCTTTTTCACGGTACTAGGTACTTTGCTCTTGAATTTAACGTAAAATATTGATGTTATGACTTTCTGTTTAAATTTAAAGGCTTTCTGGAGTGTAACAGAAGATGTTATTAAACTGCGGAGCTTCCTGCACATTCACTGCTCCTGTAAACAGTTCGGATCAAACTGCACCATCTCCGGACACGCCCCCACAGGGCTGTGCGCAAAGTCAGACACTTCCTGGGCCAACCGTAAAAGGCAGGGCAGGATATCCGAGCCTTCCTCGCCCTCCTCATCCTCACTCTGGCCTCTACGCTGGGAACCCCAGTCGAACGTGGCAACTGGAGGGGGATCACAAAGGTGGCACACAGCTCATAGTGACACGTGGGGGGCGGCAGGGATGCCCTGTCGGGGATTTCCCGCATGCTGGTACCTGTCTGGCTGGCCGTCCTCTTCCTAGCCCAATCTCCCGTTCCCGACCTCCCTTTCAGGGTCTCGGTTTGGGAGTCTCCTCCAGGAGAGCAGGGCTGCGGGTTAAAGAGCTTTAAAAGAAAGAAAATGCCACAATTAAAGTGCCGTCATGTTGGGACAGAGGGGATTGTGGGTAATGAATCATAACAGCTGGGAGGGGAACTGACTCATTCTGGCAGCATTATGACTCGGATTAAGGACCAGAGGCGGAGAAGCCCACCTCAGTGAGCAGGTCCAGGCTGGACCCGGGGGAGGGATTCAGGGGGGGATTCAGGGCTGCCAGGCCGGAGTCGATCAGTGCGAGTGGGTCACAGGTTTCACTCCTTACCACACAGGGAGAAAAAAAAAAAACCAGAAAGACGCAGGGTCAGCCAGCATCTCTGGACCATATGGGGCTCAGGGCCTTGTGCAAGGGCCCAGCAGTGATCTCATTATTCTTCTGGCATTGGGATATGAACCCACAACCTAATGGATACCGAGCTAAACACTACCCTCATATTTCACATATTTGTTGTGCGAGGTGGGGGGGTAGAACTGGCCATGGGAAGGTGTGAAACCATGATGCACGCCTTATTGGGTTCTGTTCATTTTAAATGGGCAATGTTTGTTTCAAAAGGTCATTCAGGAATCCATCCATCCATGTCAAACATCAACGTCCATCAAAAAATGCTCATGCAAGTTTTACTTATGCAAAAATGTTCAGATTGATGACAGAAGGAAAAATTATTGGTTCAGAGGTGAGTCCAAGCAATTAGTGGAGTAGCGACCAAGACACCTGACTGTCCCGCCTCCTCTAGTTGCTTGGATCCACCTCCTCTACAACCTGATTGGTTATCTCTGAACCAATCATTTTTTCCTTCAGAACATTCTGTGCCCATGAGCTTAAAAACTCAACATGACTCAAAAGCACGCCTCAAAGAGAAGATGCCAAAAACCCGCCTGAGCTGTCAACACTAAATAAATCAGAGTGCAATGAGCGGTCGCTGGATCACATCAGCACCCCCACCGGGACTGACTGCCGCCCTGCTGATGGTCCTCCTCACCTGTTGGTGGCACTCTCTCCTGTTTCAGAAGGCTCCAGGAGGGAGAGGTCCAATTCCGCTGTGGGTGTGGAAGGCGGGGAGGGCACCGGCTCGAAGGTCCTGAAAGAGGAGGCGAGGCAAGAGGCCGACGGCATCAGTCGAAGCCAACCTGACGCCACATCGAGCCGTAACCCTGCTCAGAGACGCCGGCCCTCACCGGCCATCTTCCCAAGCCCCCCCCTGCAGCTCCAGCAGCTCGGTGACATCAGAGATGATCATCCCATTTGGGTAGAGGCTTCCACCGGCAAAATCCAGCTGCCAACAAGGTCAAAGTGGCCAGTGGTCAGAGGTTTGATAATGGCCAACCCAACTGAGACCTTCAATGGAAGACCAGCGTCCAACAGAGGGCGCCAGACTTTACGCCTATATCCTATACTGGTGAGAGCAGCCGATTCAGGTCTCCACTTTTACGGGTTCTAGTGTCCAAATGTTTAAACAATATGAATGAGATTATCTTCAGTATCTAAAGACTAAAATTATTAAAACCCTCAAGATAATCCACATGACAGCTTGCTACAATATTCCCCCCTGGACTGAAATGACTGAAATGCAGGCTTGGGCAGTCAAAATACCATATACCGTGGTACAATATCTGAATGGTACTGTATGACAATATGAAATATACCCCGGAGTCTAGTGAAATGAGAGCAGTGTCAGATTTCAGGAGTGGCGACTGCGTACCGATACGCCCTGGAGTGGGGAGTCGTCCGCGGTGTCCTGCATGCTGAGGGTGCGGCTGTATTTCGGAGGGGAATGCGAAATACCTGAAGTGTCAATCAACAGCGGACTGCAGAGACACAACGAGAGGACCAATCGGCATGGAGCTTTGAGAGTGGGGCGTGGCTGACTGTGGAACATAACACAAACAGCTACAACCACAGCTCAGGACCACTTTAGTGGATATGGCTTTTGATGTATATAATTAGCATCATGAACCTGGGTTTGACCGACTGTCATGTGACCAATCTGTACACACGCGTCTGTCGGCTCTGTGAGGCGATGCCTGCCAAGCAGGGCCCGCGGACCGTACTGACACACAAACACCCTGCATGCTGCAGCCCAGTACGTACAGCTTCCTCTTCAGCCCTGCGATCCCATTGGACTGGACCGTGTTGGCGATGAAGCGAATGATCTGGGGAAGAGTGACACACACGGAAATGTCACAGCGAGAGAGACAGAGCTTTTCACCCTCATCCTGCCTCTGAAAACGCCTCACAGTCTGACAGTACCCGTACCCCCCCGCGGGGGTCTGTGTAGAGTCAGCCGTTCCCGGCCTGGTGCAGCACACACAGCCCTGACACCCATACCCCTGGCCTGTGACGCCACATCACCTCTCCATCCCAGATCCCATGGCTAAGTACCTTCCGGATGATTCTGTGGTGTTGCTGATACTTCTGTCTCAGGGTGTCCAATTCGTGCCCCAGACTCTCATTCTCCCTGAAATACATACATGACACATAGCTAATGTGTAATTAAATCGCTCTCCTCCTTGCTTTGACTCTATCTTTCCCCTTCACTCTTTCACTCACTCTCTCTCTTTCCCCCTTATCTTCCCCCTGGCTCTGTCACTCTCTCACACAAATTGTGCTTGTTGAGTTTTCTCGTGGGTCTCAAAAAACTAAACCGAGAGGGGCTGGGCCGACAGACGCCAAGTCTATACTGGTGGGGCTGGTAGCGATGGGGCTCAGGGTGGAGTATGTGTACTCTGTGCTGACCCATACCCTGCAGGAGGTGCAGTGAGGGGGCAATGCAGAGTGTTGTGTGAACTCGGCCATGATCAAAGTCTAGTGTTGAAAGTATGACGCGAATGGTGAATTTTGTGGACTGATAATTTGTTTTGTTTTTTTCTTTTTATTTGTTTATTTTATTTTTTTGAGCAAGGCTTAATCATGCATTTGTGTTAACAGTTTTTTAAAAGTCAAAGTCTCACATTCTCTCTCTCTCTGCTGGGAGTGGGCTGATCGTTGGCAGTGTGCGGTAGCTACCTGTGGCTAGTGCGAAAGTTCCGTGTGATTTCTAACTTTTGGTTTGGGTTTCTTTCTATATTTAAGATTGGTGAGTCTATGTGCTGTGCAACTGTGTGTTTATTTTTTTTTTTATATGACGGCGTCCCGCTCTGATGGGCGGGTCAGGGTTTTCGCTGCGCCATGGGATCAGGTGTGAGACTGATCCCAAGGTAACCGTGGTAATCTTGCTGGGTGTAGGGGAGCAGGTGGGATGTGACAGTATTCTGTCAGCACTGGGAAGTCTGCTTTAGTCTTGTGCACTGAGATGGGGTTCCAGTCGAGCCGTATCGTTCAGTCGATCCTTAATAAAAGATTTGGGTTTTAGGAAACTTCCGTTAAACTGTAAGTCTCCAGTGTTGAAACGTGTGGCATCATTTAGGCGGCAAGTGATTATGATTTTGAACGATCACACATTAGACTTTTCTTTTAGGATGCTCTGTGAGGGTGGGTCATATATCTTATATGCCAGTACGGGCAGTCTGCAATGTTGAGTGTGGAGACATCGGCCATAAGAGGCTGTCTTGTCCGCACAAGACTTACCCCGTTGAGACGGTGGGGAATGGTGGAGAGGGATGGTTCAAACGGGACGGGAACATGCAGGGCAGGATGACGAGCCTTCTGATTCTCCTGAGGGAGGAAGGTCAGGTGGGACCAGGGATGGAGAGACCGGTGATGGAGAGACCGGGGATGGAGAGACCGGGGATGGAGAGACCGGTGATGGAGAGACCGGGGATGGAGAGACCGGGGATGGTGGTGAGCCGGCTGTAAACGTAGAGGGTGCTGACTTAGCGGAGTCGGATCACCCCGCTGAAGTCGGAGACGGGTCTGGGATACGGTGTGTGACGGGAGAATCGTATCGGACGTTGTTGCCGAGGCTGCACGCGATGACGACATCCGTCAGACAGCTCAGAACTCGCTTCGCAGGCGGGGGACGATCAGCAGCTATATCCCTTGCGAGAAGTTAATGCATTTTTGGATGAGAGCTATGGGAAGTCAGTGCAACTTTCGGATTTCTTTCCAGACGTTCAGACATTTTTGGATTGGATTTGATGTTGACGGGACGGGATATGATTGACCAGCCTGGGACCAGCGCAGAGGGAGGCCCTGGACGGGGACCTTCGGCTCCATGAACTGACGTTGGCAGTTCAGCGTTCGTTGCTTGGGAAAGCGCCGGGCATCGATGGCCTGCCAGCAGAACATTTCTGGGACGTATTGGGTCTGGATCTTTATGAGGTTTTTAACGGGACTCTGAGGGCCGGAAGGTTGTGGACTAGCTACACGAGAGCTGTGCTGAAGAAAGGGGATTTGGGATTGTTAGCGAACTGGAGGCCCCTGTCCTTCATGGGAACTGACTATAAGATCCTGTCTAACTGCCTTTCTAATAGGTTGGCATGCTGCATGGGGGACTTGGTGCATCCTGGTCAGGCCAATTGTGTTCCTGGGCGCACCATAATGGACAATCGATTTTTGATGCATGATGTGATGGCTCTGTGTAGCCTAGATTTGCTTGACTTGGGTGTTGTTTCCATTGACCAGGAAAAAGCTTCTGATAGGGTGAGTCATGGATACCTTTTTTCCCCACTCTTGCAGCCTTTGGCATGGGGTCAACCTTCCTGTCATGGATAAGGCTCTTGTATGCTGATGCCTCTGTGATGCTTAAGGTGGGGTCGTGGGTGAGCCGCCCCATTAAAGTGCAGAGGGGTATACGGCGGGGCTACCCTCTGTCTGGTCAGCTATACTGTCTAGCCATCGAGCCCTTGCTGTGTTGGCTGAGGACTGAGATTTCAGGGGTTCCCAGGCCTGGGGCACATTATTTTGTCCGCTTATGCTGACGATGTTTCAGTGTTCGTGCGGGGGGGAAGGGGATGTTCGGGCGCTTACTCGCGGTCTGGAGCTGTACGAGAAGGCATCTTCAGCGCGTGTTAAATGGAATACACGTACGTGTTTAGCGAGCGGTCGGTGGCAGGGATGGGTACGGCTGAAGTTGCCGGGTGTCTTGCAGTGGATTAGGACGGGTATGAAATATCTTGGTGTGCATTTCGCATCGGAAGACTCCATCAGTAAGAATTGGGAGGGGCTGCTGGAGGACGTATGCATCAGGTTCTCGTTGGACGTGGATCCTGCCTCAGCTGTCCTACAGGGGAAGGGTGTCGATGGCGTCCAGACTGTGGCACAGGTTCATGGTTTTGGAGCCGCCGCCCGCACTGATCAGAGAGCTTCAGAAGAAGCTTGTAGATTTTTTTGGTCCGCTCGACATCGGACCCGTGCCTCAGTGCTTTTTCTGCCAGTGGGGGGAGGAGGTCAGGGGCTTGGTGACACTGCCGGCCGTACGGCTGCTTTCAGACTGAAGACAGCTCAGAGGCTGCCATACGGCGAAGGGCTAACGTGGGCCGATACAACCTGCATGCTGCTGTGGCGAGTGGAGGATTTAAGTTACGACAGGCATCTGTCAGTACTGGACCTGAAGCCTGTGGACATATCGGCGACCACCAAGTTTTATCAGTCCGTTTTGAAAGTGTGGTCGTCCGTGATGAGAATTGATAGACCTGGCTCTCTGCAGTGTATCAGCGTGGAGGAGAAGCCCTTGTTTTACAACCCCCTGTTTCAGACCAGTGCGCTAGCGTGCTTGAGTACTGGGAAGTCTGCTTTAGTCTTGTGCACTGAGATGGGGTTCCGGTCGAGCCGTATCGTTCAGTCGATCCTTAATAAAATCTCCTTGGCTCTGCCTGGAGGGTTTTGGACTGTGGAGGACGGGGTAGGGGATCTGAGACGGCTGTTCCCGACCTTGCATGTTTCAGCAGCGGCGGAAGGGCATCAGGAGGACGATGGTCTATTACTCTCCTTCAGAGCGTCGCATCGGAGAGACTTTGCGGGGGCCTCTAAGGCGGCGCTTTATGAACCGAGTGTGAAAGGTCTCAACAACGGCTCTCTGACAGGGGTGGCAGCTTCTAGGTGGTTGGGCACTTTGGCACCTGGCGCTTCGCCCATGGGTTGCTGGAAGACCCTGTACAAGCCCCCTATACAGAAGCGTACAGCTGACCTGAAGTGGAGGATGGTGCATGGGGCTGTGGCTACGAATCGACGTGTGGCACATATAAATCCATCTGTGGTAGCGGGCTGTCCTTTTTGTGGCCAAGATGAAACTGTGACGCATCGTTTTTTTGAGGTGAGAAAGGCCTGGCACCGTGTTCGCAAAGCTTGAGGCATGGTTTTGTGGGTTCGGGGCAGATTTTTTCCAACGTCATTTTTATCTATGGTCCAAGATATAAGGCACGTGAGAAAGTCAAATTGCACGTTGAATTTTCTGGTGGGACAGGCCAAGCTTCGTGAAAAATTAAACCGAGAGGGGCTGGGCTGACAGATGCCAAGTCTATACTGGTGGGGCTGGTAGCGATGGGGCTCAGGGTGGAGTATGCGTACTCTGTCTGTCAGTGTGGGGGCAATGCAGAGTATTGTGTGAACTCGGCGACGATCAAAGTCTATTGTTAAAAGTGTGACGGTGCATGGTATAATCTGGCTTTTGTGGATCTGTGTGCGGATTTTATTTATTCATTTATTCGATTTTTTTTTTTTACTGCATTCGTTTGTGTATTTGTGTTAATAAAGAGATTTTAAAAGTCTCTCTCTCCCCCTTCTCTTCCCCCTGGGTCTGTCACTCTGTTCCCCCACCCCCCATTCTCTGCTGACAGGCACTGACCTGCACAGGGCCATCAGTTTGCAGTCGGAGCCATCCAGCCAGCCGCTCACCTGGCCGAGGTCCAGCAGGACGCGAGATGCCGGAGACACGCCGTCCTCCCCCACGCGGCTCACCGAAACCTGCGGGGGGGAGAGTGAAGCCATGGAAACGGCCGGCGTAGGCAGCCAACAGTGGGTCGCGGCCCAACCGCCGTCTCATTACCTTTCTCCGGATGAGCTCCAGCAGGTGAGGCTGGGTCCGTCGAAAATAAGGGTGCCGGAACTCCACGCCATCACCCCCCCGGCCCTCGGCCCGAAGCAGGCCTGCTTCCACCTGCACCACCTTCCGGAAGCCGTCTGCAGTGGCAGGCAGAGTGACCGAACATCAGCCTCACCCCACCACGGTGATCCTGCAGCGCTCAGCCAATCAAACACAGCTTCCACATTCTCCAGCGGGACAGGATAATCGATAAAAAATTACAGACACTGCAACTTTACCAGCGAAGTTACATATGAAGTTTAACCTACTGACTCTTTGTGTCTCCATTCTTATTTCATGTAAAAGTTCCAGTTCCTGCTGTACGGTAAGGGTGTGCCCCCCCACCTTCCAGATTAGGTACTCACACATATTCAGCTGCCGCACAAAGCTGGTCATGTTACTATGCTTGAAGTACAGCGGCAGGATCTCCTTGCAGAAACGCTGCTCCTCATATACTATGAAACTGCAGCCATCCTGCAAAGGGGGAGCAGTCAGGGGAATTAATGACGGCTTGTAAGGAGACAGAGTCTGAAATGCACATCTACACACAGCTTGGCTAGTATCTAACCTTCACCCCCTTTATGAAACTCTCAACCGATTTCTCTAATTCTAAACACAGTGATTCTTACCACAGTGATTATCTTATAAGAGGTCTTCCTCTGTTCCTTTGCTCAGTGGAAAGGACGTGGTCTGGTCATTCTTAGCCTTGCTTTAGAATTTGACAAATGCACTTACGAGTATTGAATGATTAAGCGATTACTACAGAATGTTACAAATTTCCTTTGCGGTGTCTTTACTGTCAAACAGTTTACCGACGTCATACCACTCATTTCAGTTGTGTTTACCACGCAACATCACGTATCAATTTTTTTGCGTTATAACGTCCTTATTTTTCCAGTGCACATTCTGTCTCCTTTTTTGAAATATTCTCAGTCATTCTGTTCTGAAATTGTCATACGTCCCCTTTTCACAGGCGACAATTTGGGTATGGAGCGTATTACTTTGGGTGGAGCAATAGGGAGGTTGAGGTCTCCTTACATTTAAAGAGGCCCAGGGGGTTGTACTGGCTGGTTTAGATTACTGAGGGGGAAACCCAACCTATGACCTTTCTTGTTTTAAGTGCCTCGCTGTGATTACAAGGTGAAATTGTGGATATTTCGTCAAATCCACATTTAATTTTTAAAAAACATATGCTATACTTTTCTAACGCAGGCACAATTTAGACTTATTAACGGAACAACTGCACTGGATGGTCACCTTCCAAACAAAGCAACACTATCGTTTCAATATTCAAAATTTCAAAAATATTATGTATAAAAACGACGCAAGAATAAACGAATCTAAAACTGGTGGCCGATTAACTATTTATTTATTTGCATTGTCACTATCTCGACATGACGAAAACTGCGCCCTTCTTTGGCTCGAACGCTGGAGATCAAATCAATCATTGGACAAACGGGAAGCCCCCTTTTGACTGACAGTTAGAATCAACCAATCGGCTAAGACAATAGTAGCGAAGTATTTAACACGAGGCTGCTCATTAATTGAAGTGAAAGCCAATGGCGAGAGCGGCTGGGAAACACGTACAGGCAGTGTCCTCGTTATTTTCCAAACTTTGTTACGCAGTTTCAGAAGTAATCATTCTGGAAATATTACAAATATTGGCACTGTGGTGTTACATTATTAATATATTGCAGTTGCTAGTTAAATGTCAATTAGTCACGTCGATACACTTTAATGTTTTTGTAGACACCTGTTGTCTTTTTCATCCTATAAAATATACATGCAAGTAAGTTAAAGGCTAATGGGATGAAACCCCCCCGTAATTTCAGAAGCCTGGCTTTATTGCTCTCTCTCGATGACGCAGTCTGTAACTTTCCAGTCCAAAAAACGTATGAATCATATTTGTGTGTAATTAATACAAAAGATGGGCGGTTTGTATTTTAACGGTATCAATGATTACTCATAGAAACACACGATGTACATTATACTTAAATACATTTAACTATAAAGTTATGTTCGGCCTTTTTAAGTAGTCGCACGCGGTATTTAGCATGACATTTGCAGCAGCATACACTAGACTATGCAAATCACCTTTGTACATAGACTGCTACTCACTTGACTCCAGCAGATGAGGTCACTGGTTGAATGATCCTCAACAAGTGTCCAGAGTTTGCTAAGAAATGCAGGTACATTGCAGTTCTGCTTCATTTTAGCTGTCGCTCTCTGGCGAAAACGACACAGCCCAGAGACTACTTCAGCAGTTATGTAGTAGAGTATAGATGAAAACTGCTTTGTTAAAAAAGCAAAATAATCTTATGTCGAATGTTTCCTCGTGATTTAATAAGCTTGAAGCGACGCAGCAGGAGTTAAGTGGACGTCAGGAAACATGTGAGTGAAGGTCTGAATCGGGGGGTGTGGCGTGTGGTCACGCCCATCCATTCCACCATCCAATCAGAAGCGCGGATGCTCTTCCGCCTGGACCTGTGACTCCGGTGACCCATGCGGACGCCCGGCATGTTAGATAACTGTCCCCCTGAAGACAGCAGTAAATTTGTAAACAAGTACTCATAATGTTGCATAAAATATTAATAACCAGTTGAGCGTGACTGCTATTCGGTGTTTTTTCGGACAGCCACAATCTTGGATGTACGTAGTGTGCACGATCGGGTTGAATGTCTGTCTAGTTAACAGTTTACGCCGTAGTATTTGATGATAGGTGTATCCAGAGTAATTTTATAAATTTCACATACAAAACAATAACTAACCTTAGACTTTTACAGGGAACGATTATCATCCCATATCATATACTACACATTCACGCATTAAATTCAGTCATTGATTTGAGAATTATCGAACTAAATTCGCATTGCGAAATCAAACGAAGCTAATTTGATTCTATTCATATTGCATGACACACATAATGGCTTTTATCATTTTCAAACTGAGTAAACTTAATTCAGGGATTATATAAAAATTAGTATTTTCGATGCAGCCTGTGGTTTCTGGTCGCCTCCATCAAGAAATTCAATTGTATTCCATTTTATGGAGCAAAAATAATTTTAAAAATTCCTGTTTTCTTGTAATTTTCTAAGCATTATTACCATATCATTATTTTACATAAAATGCGGGATTGTACTCAAGCCCTAGGCAAAAACCGAAAAGAAAACCTTTATTCAAATAAAAATAAACCACACCAACACACCACACCTTTGTTGTTCATCTGGCATTCAGAAATTAACACACAACCAATATAATTATGTTTTAAAGTATACAAAATGAGGGGAAAAAAAAACATCCTACATTAAAAATTTCCTGAAAAATGTCATAGGCACCTTTCTAAGTAAATAAATGTAAAAAATTACATTTATTGGATTTAAAATGGTCACTATAGTATGCCTGTGGTGGGCCAGTGGAGAGAGAACCTTAAGAGAGAAAATGTACAAGATAACAGTGAACAGAGCGCCAATCCTGAAGTGCAAACATTTAGAAAGCACAAGAAGGTCAGAGTGAAATTATACATACAGGGCTTATTCAGACTGCAAGCTACATGGATAACTTTGAATATAAGAGAATGCGTACTTAACACTAGTTAAATATTGCAATAAATAAGATACGGAACCACCAACATAAAGTGAAGACAGGCCTCCATTCAGACCATTATAGTTTGCTGTTTAAAGAGATAAAATTAATGATTAAAAAATAACAATAAAGGAAAGAGAGGACAGACTGCCAGCTTCAAGAGCAGCACACATAGGAAGCACCTTCTGAGGCTGAATGCCCCCCCCCCCCCCCCCCCCGTTGGCTCAAATGCTATGGCGCTGGACCAGGGAAAGCCATCCTCTGGCTCATTACCAGATAGGGTGGGGGGGGGTTTGCTGTCTGAGGTGCAGGGTTTCCTGTAAGGAGGAAGGGCACGTAGGAAGGGATGGCAGCGAACTGAACCTCAGGCATTCTGCTGAACTCTCACCGCCAACATTCTGTTCACCATCTCAGCACAATACTGATGCTGAGCACATTCATTTAAGGCCTAAGAGCTTTATGCATTTCAGCATGGAACATTTAAGTGTACTGAGCAACATTTAAGCATGAAAAGAGCAAGAAAGATCAAATGCTGCCGGCTAATAATCAATTCACGCTCTTCAGGAAGCGGCGGATAAGTGTGTACATGTACGTGTGTTGTCACATCCGTGTCGGGAATGCTTTTCAGGGCCTTAAGTCTGATTAGTCCTGTTCTGGAACATTCCACATTTTTTTTTTTTTTTTTAAAGTATTGATAAGACATCCCTAACACTTAGAGGGTCTGGACTGTGTTTATTCCCAGTGCAGTCACATGAGGGTCTGCTCCTGTCCCAGCACTTTCACAGGTTGTTGACTTGTGGAAGTTGCGGGAAGCCCCAGCTGGGGCACCGGCTCACTGTACGCTGCAGGCCGTGCAGCACCGCTCCCGCTCGTCCGGCAGCACCGTGTAGTTCATCTGCCGCACGATCTCCGCGAAAAGCTCGTCCACCATGCCCTTGCTCTTGGCCGAGGTCTCGATGAATGGGCAGCCCCATTCCTGGGCCAGGGCCCGGCCGTCCGAACCGGAAACCTCCCGCTCCGACTCCAGGTCCACCTTATTCCCCACGAGGATGAGGGGAACCTTCTCGAAACGCTTGACTCGCACTATCTGGTCTCGCATAGGCCTGATGTCCTAGGATGGTTAAGGAATAATGTAAGCAGATCCTGTTTCTACAAAGGAATAACATGTTCCCGGGATATGCCATACAATTAAATACCTTTATAAAATTAAGCATGAAATGCAGAAAACACGTGCAGTCTATGACTACAGATTTTACTGAAACCGGTAGTGATCTGTACCTGGAATGACTGGTGGTTCACCAGGCTGTAGACTAAGATGAAGCCCTGGCCATTCTTTATGTACAGGTCCCGCATGGAGGCGAACTGCTCCGTCCCCGCCGTGTCCAGGATCTCCAGCACGGAGGGACACGAGTCCACCTCGATCTCTTTCCGGTAAAAATCTTCTATGGTGGGATCGTACTTCTCTATGAAGGTGCCGGTCACGAACTGGACGGTGAGCGCCGACTTGCCCACGCCGCCGCTGCCGAGCACCACCACCTTGTACTCCTTCATGGGGGACCGCAAGCCGGGCAGCGCGGAGGGAGGGGCGGACAGACAGGCCTGGTTTCAACTGGAGCCCCGGCTCTCACGGCAGGTTAGCGAGCGCTGTCCCGGCGATCTCCGCTGCATCGACCCGGAACAGAGCCGAAGTATAATAAACCCGACACGTCTGGAGGCGAGCTGCGGGAATAGAGGACGCGGCGTCGGCCTGGCCAGCCGGGGGCGGCGGCGGCGTTAGCGAGGGACCCGGAGCGTCACCCGGAGCTGCTAACTAACTAAACGGTTAAATAAGTGTAAATAAGCACCATCGTGTACTCATGCGTAACTAGCGAGACTGCTCGCTGTTTAGCTAATCTGGGAGGCGCCGGAGAACCGATCGCTAACGAGCCCCATAAAATGTTAGCATCCGGCTAGCGGCAGCGTCCGGAATCCTGAGCGGCCGGAGCGGCGCCGGGAGCGGCTAGCAGTTAGTCCACCGCCCGCCCGTGTCCCCTCGGCGGAGCGGCTCATTCCCATCTCGGGGGCAGTGTGATAAACACAGCCTATTCTGGCGGCGAGGCACGGCGGTTACTTTACCCGGAAGAAGCCGCTCTTTCAGATACGATTAACCCTTAACTCTTAACCCTGAAACAGGAACCAGGGAGCAGCGGGCGCCTCCCACAACCCGCCCGGCTGCTTACAGGCGGTATAGTACCAGGGCAGACAGCTTTCATCCTTCTGGAGTGATATTCACGCAAGCAATCTTACGGCAAATATATATTATTCCGTTATAAACCTAAAACTAGCTACATCAAAAGCGTTGGGGCAGTTTGCAATCCCTACAGACTAATAAACCCTTATATACATGTAAATGAGTGTGCAGACTTGTCTCGAATTTCAAATCCTCACTCCAGCTGATTAAAGTTGGTGACACTATACTTTTTCTGAATTTCTGTATTAGATCTTGCCATCCCTTAAGGTGTCCTTAAAGTGATTTATATTTCAGTGAACAGCGGGTTTCTTTAAGGGTCTGTGCCATCAGGGCTGAGCATCAAGCCGTTTACCTCTGTGGTATGTTGCTATGTGCATAAATATGCACGGGAGGAATGTGCCTGTCCGTCACGTTCATGATTATCCAAGTACAGATATGCACTGTGCGTAGGAGAGCCTGGATCTCTATCACCCAGGGTCTCTGCTGTTACCCTGTGCTTTGGACAAAAACATCCGCGAAATATGTAAACTACGGAATAAACTAGTCTAATTTATAGTGAATTTATGGAATGGGCTACATTACTTGCAGGAGTTCACATTATTTAAATCAGTGTATTTACATCTCAGGTTCTTCATCACCCTAATAGAAACGTTTGCTCAAATGTGAAAAGAGCATTGTGAACAGCCAGCGATAAAGGTTTTTTTTTTCTTTTACTGCGGCTTCTGTCCAGTTATTCACAACAACTCATACAGCTGCCATAAAACAATAAAACAAGCCCAATAATGTTCAATTTAAGTGCTTCCGCCCGGCTACAGGGAAGCCCCGCCCGGTGAGATCAAGGGCGACCCTAACCCTCCCTTACAGTCACTCAGCCTTTTC
>JAODLC010000861.1:0-15685 GCA_026781145.1 Hippopotamyrus pictus | reverse complement strand
CCAAAGTGTCGACTTAGGTGTATCTCGTCAATTCTCTAAGTTGTCACTTTTAAGCTGGTCCCGCGAGTGTCGACTTAAACCGGTTTTACTGTAAATACTGTGGCGCTGGGCGGACCAAAGCATTGTAGGAGCAGAGAGAGACACGAAGACTTGCTTACCAGGGAAATCACGCTCTTTATTAGCAGTCCTTAAAAGGACTACAAAAGGCACTCAACAAGCACCAAACCAAAGACAAAGATGGGAAACCCAAGGTTGTCAGATGCCGAACTGCAAGATGCACACACAGTGGGAGATTTACACAACTTAATTACATGCGAGGATCGGACCAGGTACACACAAGACATGGGCAAACACATGTGTGACAACAGGGAAATGCAACCATTAACATTAACAACAACAACACAACAAGGGCTATTTATAATTGCACGCAGGGCATGCTGGGACAAGCGCCCCGCCAGTACTACAATACCATTACGTACAACGTAATATAAACATTCAAATTGAAGAGCTCTTTGTCTTAAACAGAAAAGCTGCTGCATTTAAAAATTGTACCCTAGTAATATTTTCTCTATTTTAGATAGACCTGACATTATGAGAAATGGATGGATCAAAGTAACACTTGTCTATATATGTACTGTACTATCTGGAAATGGTAGAAACTGTAGAAAACAGAGCATAAATCAGGTCAGGTTGGGGAGCATGAACTCCTTGGGATCCCAGCCGGCAATCCCCCAGGCAGATACACAGTCCAGTCTCACCCTCTTGAAATGGTGATTCATCTGTCGCAGCCAGGTGTTATGTGGGCATCCCCTTGGCCTGGTCCAGCTGCTTGGGTCCTCAGCAATGAGGATCCTGCGAGCCAGATCACCCTCAGGGAAATGCACCACATGGCCATAGTGCCGTAACTGATGATTCCCCACAATGCAGGTAATGTGCCTCATTCAGGACTCCTCTAGCAACCATTCATTTGACACAAAGTCAAACCAGCGGTACCCAAGTATTCTCTGAAGAGACACAGTACCGAAGGAGTCCAGTCTTCGTCTCAGCTCACTGGATAGCATCCATGTCTCACAGCCATACAGCATGACAGAGAGCACCAGAACTCTGAAGACTTGGACTTTCTTCCTCTTGCAAAGATATCGGGAATACCACACATCCCTTTCCAGCGACCTCATGACCCCCTTCGTGCTCTTCCAATCTGTCTGCTATCTTCATAGGAAGAGTCACCAGAGACATGAATGACATTCACTGTAGGTAGGTAAATCTCTCAACAAGATTCGACATTCTCCCTGCAGACAGACACACTAATGATGGCTGTGCCTAAGAAGTCATTAAATGGATCTTGGTCTTTATCCAGGACACCCGCAATCCCAGACACTCAGATTCCTCACTCAGTCTTTCGAGAGCCCCCATCAGAGCCTCCATTGAGTCCGCTAAGATCACGGCATCATTGGCAGAGTCAAGATCAGTAAATCTTTCTTCACCAACGGACACCCCACAGCTGCTGGACCCCACGACCGTTGTAATCTTCATTACAACAGACAGTTTGAAAGAATCAAATCAGTTAATTCAGTCGAACTTCCCATCACTACCGTGTAGCGACTGGGCCACATGAGCTCACTGCACCCCCTAGTGTCGTGGAGCACTTCCGGTTTGGGATTGTCTACTTGCAGTGCATTTTCTTTCTGTTTCTGCTTTTTCTTTTGTTTGTCTTTTTTTGACTTGCAGCGTATTTTCAATTTGTTTCAGCTTTTTTGTGTTTTTTAATTTGCAGCACATTTTCATTTTGTTTCTGCTTTTTCTTTTGTTTGTGTTTTGTCTCTAGGGGCCACCGTAATTTGCATGGTGCTCAGCTAACCGAATTTACCGAAAGATACGGCGAATGTACACAGATTGCTAACTTTTGGGCATCACAATACGCATCTTATTAATATTTTAGGCGAACTACTAATTTGCTTATTGAAATGTGGGCGAAATTACGCAAAGCCCTGTGATGGCATACAGTTTGTTGTTATCAAAATAAAATTATACAAATAAATAACTTAAACAGTCAATTAGATTATTCTGGAGGAATCTTAATCCTTTAGATTAATCGCCTAATCGTTAAAATAGTCGATAAATGAATCTCTAGAAACATAGTCGTTAGTGGCAGCCCTACAAATATTAACACTAAAGGTTGCACATTATCTTCTTTTAAAACCGCTCAGTTTCTCTCATAATTTTGAATAAAAGCACTGTCATCTCGGACATCATAATTAAGCAATCAATTCTTAGGTACTTTCCTTACATATACCGATTTTTTGGGTCCATAATGTTACATGCCCTTTTTTCCTGCGGGATTGTATTTTGGTTTTCGATAACTGCTTTGCCATATTTTTACCACATGAGGGTAGAATGCGGAACAGAAATGTTATGCTAGACCACCTAGAGTTAAACTCCCGTTCTTGCAGAAAACTGCGGTCTTGATTTGCATTTCGATTTAACTTTCCATTCATACTTTTGCTGTTGATTGAATATAATATGAATTCGAACCCTGCTCAATACTCATAAGAGTGTTAATATGTATATTAAGCTGAATTTGCGTTAAGTATACACGTAATATTGGGGAACAAACAAATGTTTTATCTCAAATATATTTGTTATTTAGCATCTTGAGCTTACAAATACGCCCATCTTTGCGTTTGCTGCATTGTAAATGACGTCTACGGGTAAACTGTATGTGTTGCCAGTCATCCAAGATAGGGGGCGATACAGGTTAAACTGCTGTTTTGGGTTTGCGGGGAGGGAATTCTGGGAAGGGAGAGATAGCGTGCTACTCGCGTGTGAATGCATGTTGTCTTAGTCGTCTGCAGAAAGCGGGGAACAGTGCAGTTTTCGATAGTAGAGCACAGTTAAACTTTGTGAAACAATAATGAAACCAGGTATGATTGTTATAAACTGTATTGTTATTATAGATAGTTGTAGAAGTGAAGATTAAAACTAACGGAAATTCTCTAGTGGAAAAAGTTTTGACCTGTACCTTTTCGCAAAACAGTGGTAAAATGTAGACATGTTGGCACGTAATACTACGTTGGTTGGTAAAGTGGTGACGAACTTGTCGGTTTTGTCTATAGAAAGCTCCACGTTGTGCCTCCTCGTTTTTGTCTGCGAATGGTATCACGTGCGGCCTGTTAATGTTTCGTTATTTATGGTTTTATCGATATACTGTGGCCAAAATATCACAGTTTTTGACGTTTAGCCATTACGTCAATTAATTCATTTATACCGTTAATTGCGAAGTGGTGTGCTTTTCTCCCTGGCCATGTGCTTTGAGCTGACTGACCAACCGAACCGATGGTAGACTGAAGTTTAATAAGTACTGCGGAATCTGGCAGGAATACCATAATTTCACTTAAACACATTCAATTTATACATGTATTTTTGCGCGTGATCTGTTATAAGTTAGATCGAGTAACTTAGAGATGCTGGAGTGAACCCCATGGTGAATTCCGAATGACGTTTTGATCAAAATACGTTTTTTACTACTAGCATGATATTTAAAAACCGTTTTTTTTCTCTCAGTCAAAATGGTTTGCTATCTCCTTTGTCCGTATGCGAACAGATTGACGCTTTTTAGAAACCAAATATCGGGATTGTGTGTGTTGTGACGTCCAACACTCAGACTGGTGTTTTTCTGTAAATGCATATCAAATAGAACATGTTGTTAGAAATCACGTCCTTATGTCTACATCCCCCTGAATATGTTGTCCAAGAAATTGGTCATCCGTATGATTAATGGCCATTGGTCTTCAATTTCTCTCAAAATGTTCTGCTGTTGCCTGGGTAGGATTCAGTCCCAGGGGTGGTGGCAGTGGCAGAGGTGGCTTTGGTAGTCGTGGTGGTGGAAGAGGAGGCTTTGGAGATCGAGGTGGGCGAGGAGGATTCAGAGGGGGCAGAGGCGGTAAGTTGTTACTTTTGCACCTTCTCATGGAGCTGCTCAAAATGTGGTCATTGTGTTGAAGTAATGTTCTAATTTGGGTGGCAAGTAGATCAAAAGTATCCTTTTACTACCAGGGGGTGGCTTCAAGTCTCCTGGAGAAGGTGGCTTCCGTGGCCGTGGAGGAGGCCGTGGGACACCCAGGGGCAGAGGAGGAAGGGGAGGTGGTCGTGGGGGCTTCAGGGGCGGCAAGAAAGTGACAGTGGAACCTCATAGACATGAAGGTAAGAACCTTGAAATTGCACAATTATGATGTATTACCAAGTCTGTAATGTATATATTCCTTTTAAATATGTAATTTCTGCTTCAGAAACTGGAGCTGAAAATTTAGTATTGTGGTTTTTTGGGAACAGAAATCTATCTTTCGTTTTCAGGAGTGTTTATTTGCCGTGGTAAGGAAGATGCGCTGGTGACCAAAAACATGGTCATTGGAGACTCCGTCTATGGTGAAAAGAGAATTAGTGTAGAGGTAAGATTAATTGTGTGACAGGATAATGGGTAATCTTTGTACCATTGGCAAATACAGTTTTGATATGGTTATTAGGGCTGGGTGATATATCGATATATCGCGCATGCGCAATAATCACCAGGGCTTCAGATGACAAAGCATTTGGTCAGACGCCAGCTTTTTGGTGCTATGCGGACATTTATTTACACCCATAATTTAGTAAGAAGACTTAGTATGGCTTGAATATTAATGAGATGCGTTTTGTGATACCCAAAAGTTAGTAATCTGTATACATTTTGTTTCTTAAATTTGATTAGCGTAGCACATCACATAATACTGTTTTGGTATACTACGGTTTTGTATACCTCAGTGCAATATGTGTGAACGCCTTGGTGAAGAAGAGTAGCTACGACATCTTTTAAAAGAGGAGATCTTGTGGATAAACAAGGTAAAAAGACGTCAGCGGTGTGGTGGTACTTTTTGCAGTTCAAAATCTGACACATTTATTAAACATAAGGATATGCGTATTTATACTTATAATAACTTTTGGGTGTCATACAAAGCCTCATTAATGTTTTAGCCATACTACTACACTGCTTAACAAATTGTGGGGATAAATAAATGTCTGTAGCACCGAAAAGCTGGCCCCTGGTCAAATGTTGTGCATGTCATCTGAAGCCCTGGTGATTATTGCACAGGCGTGATGCAATATCGATATGATATTGCCCAGCCCTAATGGTTATTAATTTTCTCAACAAACAGGAGGGGGAAGCAAAAATTGAGTACAGAGCATGGAACCCATTCCGTTCAAAATTGGCTGCAGCCATCTTGGGAGGAGTGGACCAAATTCACATAAAACCAGGAGCTAAGGTTATGTACCTTGGAGCAGCATCTGGGACCACAGTCTCTCATGTCTCTGACATTGTTGGTCCTGTAAGTAACTTTACCTGCCTTGGAACCCTGTAATGAATACATATTTGAGTTGAGTTTGAGCCATGTTTAGCATTTCTGTTTTTTTTTTCCTCCTCTGTTTTTTTAGGAAGGTCTGGTGTATGCAGTGGAGTTCTCGCATCGGTCTGGGCGAGATCTGCTCAATGTTGCCAAAAAGAGAACCAATATTATTCCCATAATTGAGGATGCCCGGCATCCACACAAATATCGCATGCTTGTGGGTAAGATTTCGTTCTGGTCCAAGTTCTGGTTACTTTTTATGCTATTCACAAAAACATTAGGGAGATAGTTCTTGTGTGTCCACCTCCCATCTGTAGTGCATGTCAACTCTTGTCAATATATGTTCAGTTTATTTCTCTTCCCTATTATTGTTTTTGGGCAGGAATGGTAGATGTGATCTTTGCTGATGTGGCTCAGCCTGACCAGACAAGAATTGTGGCTCTAAATGCACACAACTTCCTCAAGAATGGAGGCCACTTTGTAATCTCTATTAAGGTAAACACCCACGATATAAAGAGTTCATGCTAGAATATGTTGGTGCATCATGGTTGAGGCATATGTTGGTATTATGCATATATGCTTATTATGAGTATGGATTTACAAAGCTTATATTCTACAGGCCAATTGCATAGATTCAACAGCTGCCCCTGAGGCAGTGTTTGCTGCAGAGGTGAAAAAAATGAGTGCTGAGAACATGAAGCCTCAGGAACAGTTGACACTGGAGCCTTATGAGAGAGACCATGCTGTTGTTGTGGGTGTGTACAGGTAAGGGTTTAATAACAAAAGTATTTACTAATGCTAATTTACTCTTTGGTGAGCCAGTAAATTCCAGACCTAGTGCAGAGGTGTTCTGGTGCCTGAAAAGATGTGTGCTGTAGCCTGAAGAAGGATCATTTGAATAAGTTGTAAAGTTTGAGTGTGTGTGTGTTCAAGGATGTAGATAAGAAATGTAATGTTATGGAAATTGCATAGTTTGTGTAATACCTTGTCTTTTTCTCCTCCAGACCCCCCCCAAAACAGAAGAAATAAGTATGAATGGGTGGCACTGGTTTGCATAGGATGCTTTGTTCCAGTAACCTGAGGCTGGCACAGTTCTCCATCAGAACTAGGGCCAAGTACTGATTGCCTCTAATACCTTCCATCTCTGAGCATTGGTTCTTCACAAAGAAAATGAAGATTTACTGCTTGTATGTGGGACTTCAAAATGCAGTGTAATATGGAACACAATTACAACATGTAAAAAGCTGTCCACACCAAACAGATGTTTACTCTGAAATGTGAGAATGATGTTCAAATAACCCCCCCCATTATATGTTATGGATTATAATGCATATTTTGTCTCTCTACTGTTATGTTTTTTTAAGTTTAATTTGTTGTTCACTCCTGTAATGGATTAAAAAGGATGTTTTGGATTTGCCAGAATTTGGAAGAGTAGCAGATGTTTTAGCTATATATTGTTTGATATTACATTGGCAATGATCTGGGAAAGAATTTTTTTTTGAAAATCTGTGTTCCTTTGCTAATGAAGAATCTTTTCACTTCCTTAGTGTTAAAATGGCCTGGAGTAGGTTAACATTAGAATTGCTTATTCAGCCTTTCAATGGAGGTTTAATCCAGCAATTATATAATTTCATCACCTCCCCTTTTAAATCGAACTGTAATACTATGACAGTGCCCATTGTTTACTGTATGCAGTTCAACAGTTTTGCAGAAAATTCGCAGGCCATTCTGCATGAAATTTTTGAACACGTGGGTAAGAAAATATAATGAACATCCTTAAAAGACAATCGCAAATTTCCTCCTTAAATGGTTCAAACAAGCTGATGCTTAATGTACTTTCTTCAGTTTTCCTGCTTGGTGATCACGGTGTTCTTTAAGTGTGATCCTGAGAAATTGAGCTGTATGTAATATGAAAGATTTGCATAATCGTAAGAAAACGACCTCATAGCGAAGGTGATCAGTCCATCGAAACTGCGCTAAATGGTACTGATTTAGTCAACGACCATAAATTCTGGAGTATTGACAGCGCCATTTTAAGGGATCAAAGCGCTGTGATGTTAACGGAAGTGTTCCTTTTGCCTAGAAAAGCTGTAATAAAGTTTTGCTATGGATAATTGTTTTTCAATCACTAGCTTCATTATGCCTGACGTTAACATTGGTGAAATGCCGATATAAAAAAACTGCGTGGTATCTGAAATATAAACCAAGCAATACCACAGGGGGATAAAACTACAGCTTCGCCTGCGTTGGTGTTAGCCGCCATTTTATGTGCGTGAACGAGCAGGAATGACGTGACTCCACAGCGGGAAATTCAAAAGAAAAATCGCAAATGCCTCCAGAGTCATGTTTTCCTTATCAGCGAAACTAATCCTTTTCAGTCTAGTCCTAATACGAGTCATATTAAGCTATACAGAAATTAGATGAACCAGATTTTCAGGCGGTGAGGATATCAGTACTTGTATTCTGGGTAAGTTGGTAGTACAAGATTCTACAAAAGGAGGTCAAGTAAGTCATAGACTTGTACCCAGTAATACTATAAAAGGCTCTGGTGTTTTCAAACGCCTAAAAACCTAGTATCCGCAAACTGTTTAAAACATGTATTTGGAACGTAGGTATTTGCGAAAGACATACATTTTATTTGCACGTTGCCAAATGCCTACGGATACGGATATCAGATAATGTAATATTTAATAGCCTACGGATACGGATATCAGATAATGTAATATTTAATAGTCATGCTGGCTGCAACTATAATCGTTAATAGCATAAAAATTGAAATGTTCAATATGAAATATAATTCCTAGTTTTGTCTTGATCCTATGATATGGAGAAGAGAACATTTAAAATATATCTTAAGACTCTCTAAGTGGCTAGTCAGTAGCACACGAATCGGCAACGCAATGTGTTGGCTACATAACACAATGGACAGGTTTTTTCCAAATGAATCGCACATCATAACGCGCATTTATGAAAATGGGACATTCGCGATTTATTTTTCAATTGTGTGGGGTTATCTCGGCCGTGATGCTTGTATGAAAGGTGGCTACTGTTGCCAGCCACGGGTTTGTTTTGGCCGCCATTTTGTGGGGGGAAAACTTCACTGAGCTAAGCGTAACGACGAGGCGAGCGGGCACGAGCGCGGTTCGCGGGAGCCCGCAAGCCGGCCAGAGCCTCTCACGGCGAAGCGAGTCCTAGTGTGAACGAGATTATCGGTCAGAGAGGGGGGTTCCCTAGCGATTGCATATCGCTAGCTGTAGCGGTGTGGTATAAATACCCCAATTTTATTTTCTATTTTTTAATTATTAAAAAAGACTTTTCCCCCTTCACGTCCTTCCTACACCGCTAGAAACACTTTCTCTTATAAATGGTTAGCTGATGTTGCTGCTAGTTACCGATTACCGATTTACCCACCCGGCTAGTTAAGGATTCTTTGAGAAGGGTTGAGAAAGATTATCCTGAGAACGAAGAAGAGAGAAGAAAGCGTTTTGCTGCAGTGCACGTCCTTTAAAGTAGCAAAGTCCGTTGACTTAACATATAGCCGGGTACCTGTCCAGCACTAGTCCGCTGAAGTGCTGCGCCGGGCTCAGGACGCCGAGATCGGTAGCTGTCTGCTTCAGTGGCGGTGCTCGGGAGAGCGCTTTAATAGGGACACAGACAGGAGCGGGGCGTCATTTCACAAATAGCTAGTTATTTGGATTGTAACAAGGCTTATAACCGTTACAAAGGTGGAGGTTGGGGGGGAGGGGTTCGCTGACCGGTTTTTTGAATCAGTCCCGTAGCTAGCTACCTAAAGGAGGTTAGGACGGAGTGAGAGGGAATACTGATAATGGCTGCCCCGGAAAGCTGGAAAAGACCCGCCGCCTGAGGTAAGAACATGCTAAATCTTTACAAAAAATGTACAGCCACAAGAAAGTGGCAGTGTGCTGCTGTGTTTGACTGGGTTTGGATCAGGTCGCCTGGCTTGTCTTTTGCTTTACCGTGGCATGGCTGTCCGTCTTGCATGAGGAAAACGCCGTTTTCTGTCAAATGGGTGATGGCTTTGCAGGCCGTTTCTGTGCAGTGGAGACAGGGAGGGAGCGGAGCAGAGCAATGAGATTTTTCGGTGCTGTCACTTGTCACAAGCCGGTGTCTGCTCGTTTACGTAGGATACAAGTAGGTGTTCCCTTGTTTTGTGGACCAAGTTGATAATTAAATGTATTTAAATGTGCTTAAAATGCTGGCGGTACAGTGATGGATTTGCCTCAGACGGCAACTTATGGAAATGACCAACTGGTTACTTAGCCTCAGTAACGTGAATGTTGGGTCGTTCACATCCTGCTAGGCATCTAACAAGTTAGATGATCAGCTAGGTAGCAAATTAGCAGGTAAGTATGTTAATTTCATCGCCACGGGAAATTATCTTGTGGGAAAACGAAAATACGACTCTCACTTTATGTTGAGCTCAAAATGCTAAAAATCTTAGCAGTTTCATATATTCATATTTGATATATGTTGGTGTGCTTAACGTGTCACATGTGTAGGTACTTAAGCTTACTGACTTTCAGTCGATTTTGGTGTTAAATCAGTCGGTCTCAGTCATTTATTTGGAAACCAGATGGTATATTTGAAACGCAACAAAACGTTTTTTGTTTTGTCCAGCATTTTTCTTGAATATATTTTTGTGGTATGAAACTGCAGCGTTGCATGTAATGCATTTGGTTTCGTAAAGATTGCTACAGATCCGATCATTGAATTTTGGAAATTGCAGCCAGCCCGAGGAAATATATTTTAGATGACTATTGGAATCGTTATCTATTCATAAATCCCACATTATTTTGCTGTTTGGGGTATATCGGTATTAAGCACAATATTTTCGTTTGGATCGCCATACGTACCCATGCATACGGTTAGATTTGCATATTCTGGCTGAATTTCCCACTTCCCCAGAGAGGAAGTCTATGGTTAGATTAGTATTTGGTTTTAATGCCTTTGTCCCGTTGGTAAAGTGCATCCTTCAGCACCCAGCTGATCTATGTACACCCTTGTGTGAACGTTTCGCTATGTTGCAAGACGCTTTGGACTAGATGTGGTGCTGAAATAGTACGCCGGGTCAAAATGGATACTTTCCCCTATTTGCTGCCTCTTTGGACAACTGCGAGACCATTTATAATTTCAGTACGCGTAACCATTGACTCCGTAAACGATAATACTAAAATATAACGACATTTATATTTTAATCTGCATACTTTGTTATAGAGAGTAAATTGAGTAAACTAAATCAGTTTTGTGGTGGAGGGTTGAATGCTGCTGGATATTCATTTATAACGTGAAAAGAATACATTGGTTTGCTAAAATGAAGAATTCCCGATATTGTACAGTGTAGAAGAGGGTGCTCAGGACAACTTACATACTTGTGAGTGATTTTAATAATGATAAACGATGTTGAAACAGTGGCTTATTTTGGTATTAGTAGCAGGCTGACACACAGTTTTGAATGGACTGAGTGGCTTCACTGTATGATATTTTGGGTCTGCAGAGTGCTGGACTTCTGTGAATTTGTGGGGTTTATAGCTAAGACTGGTTCCCATTTTTGTTTTGTTTTTTGAGTGGTTTGAGCACAGATATGTGATTATTCAAATTATGAGTTGACTGCTTTTGTGCTTGTCTGATGCTGAGTAATTTTAGCCAGATTTCATGGTTTTGGGGATAGATTTTTTTATGTCACAGCTATGTTTTATGTACACATGAAAGCGCTTGTTTTAAAAGTTTGCAGTGCACATGCAAAGCTTGTGTTTGATAGTTATTATATATGCTTTGTTTTGGTGACAGGGAAAATTGCCAAAGTTTACAACATCTGTTTGATGTCCCCATCACCCAGCCAAGCCATGCAGTGCGCATCTTTGCTTGCTTTCTCATGTTGGATGAAAATTAGTAAGCAGATCTCTTGCTTGTTTGTGTTTCCGGAAACTACTTGAGATGGCTTCTCTGTTTGTCCATTGATTTTTATTCTGAATTTGATGGCTCGGGGTGAAACAGGGAAACACTTTCTTAATGTACATGACGACTTATTTGTTTATCATCCACGTGCCTTATTGTTTGTTCTAGGAAGAAAAAACATAGAAAAAAACTTGAATTACAGGGTCTTAATGGTACTGGCTGAGGAGTTTGCTGAGACTCACACTTTGAGTAGGAAGGAATTTAAAAAAAATTCTAGGACGGCTAACACTGTTGGCAAATCTCTGGATGGGGAGATGGCTCCTGTCTTGTGGAGCACTGAGTTGACCAGGTTCTTTTCAGCTACAGACATTTGTACACAAACTATCAGCACCCCTCCTATTTTTGTCCCTGTTCCTGTATGTTCCTGACCTCCCTCTCTCTCTCCCACTTCCTTGATCTGTCAAAAGCATCTCTCTCTGTAAAGGTTGATTTGGTTGTGCCTTCAGATGAACTTATTCAGATATGTCTTTGGTAGGAAGGACTATTTTCATAAATGAATTGCTCAACTATCGAAGCCTTTGCTGTCTTGATGGCTTTCATAGAGAGACATTTGATTGGGAGTTCCTGAACTGCAAGGATATCCAGTGAAGATTAATTGTAGTAGTACATTTTCATATCAAGCTATCTAACACACTCTTTGATGTTTAACTTGTTAACTTTTATTTTCATATTTTTTTGTAAAGAGATGAGTTGAAATGATTTATAGAGTCTTTATAGTATTTTGACTAGTTCACCATGTACATTTCTGTCAGTTTGAGTTGTGAAATACACAGTGTGAATGTTGTTGGTATGAGCCCTCTGAAAAAGTATTGCTGTTCTTGTAAATTGTAAAATTGCTGTATGAATTGCAAAGGTTAAAGTAACTACTCAGTATTTAACAATAATCATCATACTATATATCTTAAAAAATACAGCAGTTCACTTTAAAGGTTGAAGAAAATTGTGGGCTGCTTCATGAATGAATTGCAACCACAATCACTTTGGTACACTTGACTTGTAATCCTAATTTTGCCATTTAACTGAACTGTTTATTATCAAAGAGACAATTATATAGTAGATTAAATAAATGTAGACAAGTCAATCCTAGAGTATACAAGTTGTATGCTGCCTGTCAGATTATAAAACAGTTATCCCCTTTTCATCTTGGTGATCTTACCAATGGAAGCCAACCTAGAAGTATAAATTAAATTCAGTGATGAATCACTCTTGTTTTAATGCTGATAAACACAGGCTAGGTATAGCAACTCTTGGATGAGTAGATAGTACTATATCCATCCTGATGGTTACCCCAACTGTATTGTACCTGATTTCACTCTGTGATTAGTTTCTTAATGTTTTAGTTAATTTCATGTGCAGTACATTTGCACATGTTTTAAAACAGTTTGTAGTAATTTGTAACCTCTTGCATGGCATGAGTTTCTGTGGTTAGTACTGGTGTTCATCAAAAATACCTATTCCCCAGTAGATCTGAGCATAATCAGACATAGGAAATTAATATATACTGATTGTTTTGGTGTATTTTGCGGAAAAGTACATTATCCTTGACCTTCACTTAAAAGGCACTGTCTTGCATTTCCCCACTAATGCACAAGTATGTGTTTGTTTAGTATATTTGGCTGATTAATTATCCAGTATTCAGTGACGTTGTACTTAGTGTTTGCTCCTTCAGCTAGTAATAGTATTTGTGGCTTTAATAAGTAAAATAGAAATGTGCATGCAACCACTGTTTTTGGAGTTCTGTCTAGTCGAAAATGAATTTCATGTGTGAACCTCAAAAAGCCATTAAACTGAAAAATTATCTAAGCATTGTGAAAGGTGTTTGGTATTGTAATTTTTAATGGTTAAATTTGACAGTATTGGAAATAGTCATATAGAATACATGTGAGTCTAGGGGAAATCTCCATTTCAAGCCAGAAAACCAAGAGACTTCTAGAGATTCCACTCACCCTCTGCTGTTGCTAGGAGCAACCAGACAAGCTGCTAGGGATGGATGACCTCTCCAGGCTTCTTTCTTCCCTCATTCCTTGTTCTTCCCTATTGCTATCTCGTATTATTAAGAGTTAAGATGGGAAGTTTATAGCGTTTGATGACATCTTTCCCACATTGGATCAACTGACCAGTATACACACTTGTTCTATTGGTGTTCATTCAAATCCATGTTCTGATGTGGGTTGTGTGTTTACAGTGGTCGTACAGGCCCAAGGGCTGAAATATATTATTCACTGTATTTTTTCTGTATTGTGTGTAAAATCAGTTTGTTATGCAGAATTGAGTGTACGAGTTGCCCAGATAAAACACTTCTGTTTAACATATTTGAAGGGTGTCTATACCATCAAGCATATTAAAATCTTGTCAGGGATTACTGTGCTTCCCACAGTCCATCTAGCCATTCCCATGCATCTATGTATGAGGTCACTTGGTTCCAGTCCAACTTAACTGTATTGTACAATATAGTGTCCACCTTCAACACAGTTTTGTCTAAGTCGCTCATATTTTAGCAGAGAAAGGCAGGATCAACAAGTGCTACCCTAATTTAACAAAGTATTTGCAGCCCTGGCTCCTGACTGGTATATTGTGATGGGACTGTGAACTGCAGGTTTCTACAGGTGGTTGTCAGATTCTCACCTGTTCAACTTTTTTCTTTCTCCTTTTAGATGACAGATTTAAGTCTACTTGTAAATCTATTGTATTCATAATATTTTGCTGAACCACATCAAAGCAAAAGTATGACCATTCAAAGTTGCCCATGACTGTTTCAAACATGGTGTTTATTCTGGTGTCTTTTCAGTAGGGGTGTAACGGTACACAAAAATCGTGGTTCTGTACATACCTCGATTTTGAATTCACAGTTTGGTACATTTTCGGTACAGCGGGGGTAAAAGTAACGAAACATAAATCCATTCTTTTTTTCTTTTTTAAATAGTGGTTTACTGAACAAAGTATGACTGTCTTTCTTAAATAAAGCCTCTATTAACACTGCTGCAATCTACTAACAAAAAAGTGAAATTTACTTAAAAGTAAATCAAAATAAATATTCTGTCAAGTTAAAAAAAAAAAAAAAGATAAATATCCAAAAGGTGCACATTTAGAAAATTAACTGTACTTGACCTGTACTGTATTCACATTAGCAGCTTTCAGTTTCATATTAGAACTGTGCAACACAAATATTGTCTCAAAGTACAAAGTATTACAAAAGAAATATCCATTATTGTGCAGAAGTTGAAGGTCTTCAAGTACTGGTTTATTCGTGATCACTGTAAATATGCGTGCATGCGTAGTGGTGCGGCTTCATCCGCCCTTTTCCGAATGTGACTCAGGGGAAACACACAAACACAGAAAGGTTCCGCAATTGTTCGGTACATAGACATACCAAACTGAAAGATCCATGCTGAAAATTTTCAGTATGAATACATGTACTGTTATACCCCTGCTTTTCAGTATTTTATTTTTCATTCATTCAAGTCATTGATCTTCTCAGATCCTTGGATTATATAGGGTGGTGTGGCATGGGCCACTGATGCTGAGGTGTAGTCTGTGAATATCTGCTCTCTCCTGAAGTGAATTGCTCCTGTGCTGGAATATGACTTATAGCAGTAATGGGTTTTAGTATCTGGGCTTCTAGCCTGCTACTGAAAGAAAATACTATTCTTATGGTATTTTAGATTACATTAAATTAGGTTAGATTAAACTTTGTCATTATACAGGTACAACAAAATGCAGTTGAGCATCTAACCAAAAAGTCCTAATAGCAGAGTAAGGTGCAATGTACAGTGGGTGCAAATAGTACATTAAAGTGCAACAGACGGTAAGGTGCAATAAGGCAATATACAAACGAGAATGGAAAATAATACATATACAGACGCTCGTCTACTTACGAATTTTCAACTTACAAACTTTCAGACATGAACGAAGCGGACTGTAAGTCCAAATTGTGTTCATTGGGCTCCTGTTTCCTGTCTGCAACATCAATTTTTTTTCTGTGCGCTAATTCTGCCTAGTACGACTTCTGGCCACTACTCCTGCCGCGCAGCAGTGTAGTGTGCATACTCCCGGCATCCTAGTTCTTTGTACTTGCGTATACACTTAAAATGATGTTGAATAATGCCTTATGAACATTTCAAGTTGCGAACGGCTGTTCCAAACGTAACTCATTCGTAAGTAGAGGAGCGTCTATATATATTTGTGTATGCATATATACATACACACACAAGACAGAGCATATAGATATGGATAGTGATATTTTTTTAAAGAAATGTCAAATACAGTAAAACTGGTCTAAGTCGCCGGCTTGTAACTCGTCAATGTGCACAAGTCGACGCTCAAGCAAAAGTCCC
>JAODLC010000860.1:11923-40050 GCA_026781145.1 Hippopotamyrus pictus | reverse complement strand
CCACACCCCTAAATGCATTGAAGCAACTGCCATGTGATTGGTTGATTAGATAATTGCATTAATGAGAAATTGAACAGATGTTCCTAATAATCCTTTAGGTGAGTGTATATCAAACAAATATCCAGGAGCAGAACCATATTATGGAACACACAATTTGTTATTAATAATGACAGGGCACACATGATGCTGCTTTGAAAACTTTAAATAAAGAATAAAATTCACACTTCAAAAACCAAAAAATAAGAATTTCAAATACTACAGTATGAATTGGTACAGTGTAACACTGTAATTACAATATATAGTATATGTCATATGCCATATCTTTACACCTTTTTAATTCTTTACCATTTCTTCATATGTTAATGTTAAGATTTTGAAAATAACGTAATGCACAAAGTTTCTGACATTAGTCTGTTTTACTCAAAAATGAATCATGGAAGCATTATGTTCTCATTACATATTAGGACATCGTCTTCACCTTTATTCACACACAATTCAAGGCTTGCTTATGTGATAAATATGCAAAAACTTCCAGCAGGACATCCAGTAAAATGATAGCTTCTATTGGTTTGCAATGACAGCTCAGTTTGCATATCATAAGATGTAAAATAAAATAAACCATGAAGTGAGGGACCTTTCCACAGTGAGAATGTTAAACACTTGCTCAGACAGCTTCTTGTGTACAATGGTACTTACTTATTTCAGTGTCCCAACAAGAGTAGCCACCATATTAAAAAAGCATTCAAAACAAAGGTTCAATAAATACAAAATAGGTCTGACAATAAGACTGCTCTTGGGCTCATTTGCATCTGGTGATCCAGAATAATTTCTCTTTTGTTTATCGGGCCCCGTCATTAAACACAGGTCAAGATACCATTTCCTATAAGAATTTCTTCAATTGAATATATCACCATTCCCTGGTTTTGGCAATGCAGAACTAATATTTGCAATGCTAGCAGGACCAAGGACTACAGCTGAACTGCATGGACAATCTGACAGGGACGTAGTGGCATGTTATGAGCCAAGTTTTTCAGGTATGTCTGGAGTGAACAATGTTTCAAAGGTGAACAGACTCCAATATCATGGCTGTCTGACTGATGTATTACTGAGCTACTGTCAGCATAGCTGTCCATGTGAAAGGTTACGAGATTTTAAACATAGAGTATTTCTCATCCCATTCTTAAAGAGCCCATTCAGTATTGTATAAATGCGATCTGCCATTCATTCATAGTTTTGTCCATATTCTGATATGCTCCGTGGAACGTTTAAACTGCTATATAAGTAAAGAAATGTCTGCAGAACATTCCAAAGATCCTGGTTTAAAATTTACACTCTGCAATGATATCTGAAATTCATACGAATGATATATTGTGTTAGACTCCTTTTCTTCCTTTGAACTTATGTTGAATCTGATCTACAAGCTGGAGAATTTCACATGCAGACAGCTTTCAGCTGTTCAGGAGAGTGTGACCAGCACAGTTTGACAGATAAGGAGGACATTAATTGGCCTCATGGACACCTCATGTAACTTCGTGTTATGGAATGATAATAACCTTAAATAATAGGCACAAATTGTGAATATCTGAAAATACCAGGACTCCTATAATCTCTCTGCTTCCCAGGCAAAATCACATCCTCTGTTAAACAGTTGGGATTTTCCCTAGTTTCACATTTAAAAATAGCTTTATTTCACATAAATTTTTATATCTATTTTGGGTGGGTTGTTAGGTACTTTGCCTACAGTTTCAGGGTGAAACAACCCAAGTTTCCCTTAAACAAACATGTTCATTAAATCACCATTAAATATGTCCTAAAATCTGTTTTATAGTTTGGCAAAAACCTTGAACAGAGTAGCCCTTCCTGTGGTTGCTGGGAAATAGTGTGAATGTCTACCCACACGCTACATTATTCATTATCTGTGGGTTATTATCAAAATAAAAATGCATTAAGTCTAACACAGTGGATACTTCATATCCTTCCACTAAAGTAGTAATACATCAGTGGTGGGATCCCACTTTAAGTCACTTTACTCCAGGTAGGAGGGTCACTGACCTGGATGTACCATTTACATCTGACACAGTTCCCTATTTCCACAACTGGAGCAGGACATATCTAGATTTAATTTAAATGACCACATATCCAAATGAAAGGCTTGCTGATATAGAACCCTTACTTTCATTTTTAAATGGTTGGCTTTAAACACAGCTACTAATTACCCAGCGAGTCCTCTCACTCTGTTACTGGTTTACAGAATGAATGACAGCAATAGAATTGAAACCTCCATTTTAAACAGGTTATCAAGTTTTCCAGTGCATCCTTAAAATGCCCCTAGTTCCTCTAAACTCAAATAAAAAATGGCAGGAACCAGCGTACATTCAGTACAGGAGAATCACAAGCTCAAAAATCAAACAAACTGTCACATGTTTGGTCTTTATCCATGTGCAAATATTGGTCACCAAGAAAATGTCTGCTAATCTGATGTCATTACAGTTTATAAAAAAAAGGAAGAAAACCTTCAGAAAAAATGGCCCATGACCTTTCATCAGACATCTGATCTGTGGCTTCTAGCATTTTCTTTGTATATCAGCAGTTTGATGCAAGAACATGTATGTATGTATGTATGTATGTATGTATGTATGTGTGTGTGTGTGTGTGTGTCTGTATGTGTGTATGTGTGGATTATGTTTATATTACCTTGTGGGGACCCAATGTTCCCCACAATGTAATAAAAACCTGTTATTTTGACATTGTGAGGAACTATTTTTCAGGTCCCCACAAAGATCTGTGAATGCAGTCAAAAAACTAGTCTCGTACTTTGTTTGGTTACTTATGGTTAAGGTTAGGGGCTGGGTAGGGGTTAAGGTTACCTTGTGAAATGAATGGAGAGTCCCCACAAAGATATAATTACAAACCTGTGTGTGTATGTGTGTGTATGTATATGTATGGATAGACCAATCTATTCCAGATCCACTCAACAGAGGGAAATACTACAGCGGTGCTTTGAGTGTTGTGCTTGTTCCCTATGAGATGTTTACAAGAACTGGGCCATATGTTAATAATGAGCAGTGGGCCCAATTTAGCTTTGAATCTAAGAAAATGTTTTGGCCAGAAAGCAGATGCCTCATTCCCTTTTTTAAATGTAGATGTTCCTCTTTTGGATTCATCATGCAACAAGTTATGATACACAATGATGTACAAGGCTCTAGAGAGGACCAAGGCAGGCTACTCCAGGTAGATGTCTTCTGTTGGGCACGTGTATTCCACATACTCCTTGTAGAACTGCTGGAAAGCTCTCCTGCTCAGGGGAAAAAAAGTGGGAGCAGTAATGAAACGGCTAATTTGATGATAATGAAACTAGTAACACTGAGTAAGTACATGTCCAGCTATTGGTGGCTGAATTTGTTATATTTTAAACACCATTGAGGTCAATGACTCCACAAGTGATGCACGTACAAATCAAGATTAATTCATTTCTTTAGAAAGTAAATAACAAACACAATTTAGCATCAGAATATATGCAAATAAATTCTAATGCAGCAAAAAAGAGAGAAGCTGTACTCACCCCACGGATTCTGCCAGAGGCTTAGTGGAGTGCTCAGACACAAACACATGACAGGCAAACCTTTGATCTGCTGGGTGCTTTGTGATGAAGCCGAAATACCTGGAAGCAACACAGGTTTTATCTTTCACTCCCTGCAAAATTCTAAACCACACCCAGTGTCACACAACGGAAAAAGCGTGCTGCTAAAGGCCTATGCCAGGGAAGATTTGAAAGGATCACGTGTGAAAACATTTCTCATATGGGTATGTAACATGACTATTAAGTATAAAATGATTAAAATTCTTTGAAATTGAAATATCGACTCACTTATTGTTCTTTGGATGATATCCACAGAAGGACATGTTCTTAAGCTGAAAGAAGTGACTGCATTTATTCTCCTGGGAAAACACAGAAAATATGGTTCTTGCACACTAAATACAAGGCAGTCTCACATACAATCCATAACTCGACAGATGTTTATCACACTGCGAACAACTTCAAGTTCATTATTTGCTTTCTCAAAGAGAATCGTTATTTAGGTATGTGTGTACATTTCTACAATAGTTCTCCATTTTATTTTACAGATATTGAACTGTGTTCTTTCTCACAATACCCCAGTGCTTCTGTAAATTCCGCATACATTCATGCATTTTTATAATTCCCTAAAAACAGGGTTTCAACCTGGGCTCTGTGACCCCCCCTCTGCACTGAAAAAACACATCGGAGGGGATGTCACTCAGTCTCTCTCACCCCCCACCCCCCCCGGGTCAGAACAAAAAATTCTCTGTGATCAGCACAATGTCTGCCTCCAGTGCTTAGTGCTTAGTTACTGAAGTGGTCACACATTAGTGGTGGGGGCCCGAAGCTCTGATTTCTTTTCACAAGGGGGTCCCTGGTTTAAAAGTGGCTGAAAAGCCCGACCCTAAAGTGTGTAAAGCCCCATGAGCACTGGGCTCCACAAGCCTGCACACAACCACTGACAAAACCTGCCAAAGAAATCTGCAATATAGTGGTGAGTAATGCTAGCAGGTATACAGGCCTGTCTCCATCACACAAGATGTCTACAGCACACCATTCAGGGTCTGTGACCGGGCAAAATCACCTCGCAGATAAGATAAAAACCCTGTTGACTGTTCAGAACATACAAACTGCCACTCAGTGAACATTACGCAACTGAACCATTACATCACAGGCGATATTGTATTTCACTGTCCACATGAGGGCAGTATCCACCTTCCTTGATGTGTCGAGCTTAATGTAAGCAAACTTGTGCGAGCTAATCAAAAGATGATTTTTAGACATTATGCAATTTTAGCCAATTTTGAAGTGAAGCTAATTCAAAGAGTAAGAACTGATCTTGCATTAGAATATACTATATCTTAAATCAAATTTAACTATATATTGTCTTATACATTAATCTCAAGTACAACACCTTCATAAAAACCGGCAGTATAAAAGGTTACATGTACATGAAACTATTACAGCATTGTGACATACTCTGTAGTCATTCTGCACCACGATTTTCACTCCTTTTATGTTGATCTCCAGTATGCAGGATGAAGGTGGATTGAACTGCACTGTCATTCTTCTGTTGGTGGCAATCTGGAACAGGTTGCAAACACGTTAGTCTTACAACACCCACACACCTCATATTAATATCAAGAAGTGTGCCGTAAGCCCTCACACCCCCCTTGTCCTGCTCCCCGTGTGTCTCCCATGACCCCACAGTACCTTTTGCATAGCAGCACAGAGGATGTCGTTCCCTTTATGGTATGGCACCTGGACGGAGCCCAGAAACTTCACCCTGAATTTGTCCACCCAGTCACTGCTTTGCTCTGTAGGACAAACCTCAGATTAGAAAGTTCATCTGTGGCAAAATGTTACACATTATTACCAGCATGTGTACTGATATTCACAGCAGGTATCTCTGAAAATCTGCATAATGGAACTCAATGTCAATTCATATTTTTAAATAGAATTTCCCCAAAAAGAAGCACATTTCTGGGAATGATGACCGGTTGTCATGGCAGCCTCACCTTTCAGGCTCTCGGGTTCCTTGGCGACCTCGATGGCGTAGTAGGCCGGGAAGATGCCGCGGGCCCCGGTGCGCATGTTGTAGCCCTCGTACCAGTAATCCTCTGCCTGCACTTCCACCAGCAGTGGGTCGTCAACTTCCAGCTCCAGCTCATCGCCATGGCGTGGGACAAACCTGAGGCCCACAGTGAGCAGGTCGGGGGGGGGGGTCAGACAGGGGTGGGAATTTCAGGTCCTCATAAGACACCAACCATCATTCCGAAGGAGGACGCTCCGCAGGAGCTGAGCTGGGATTGGACCATTAGCACACAAAGCAGACCTTGTGTGTAATCTGCCTGCTAGGCTTTTGGCTTTTAATTGTATAATTGTTAATGGGGTTCTATTAGAAAACAAAAATGGCATAATCCTTACCTACTGCAAATATAGGTATTGTTAGAGCACTAAATCATACCTGACATTGTTTTTTTTCCCTAAAATTCCTCACTGCTCTGAAACTCAGAAAGATTAAAGTCACGTGTGATTGGATTCTTCTCAGCTCCACTGGGTGGTTCCATAACCTAGTAAAACACCAAGACTAGATTAAGTATCTGTGTTAATATCAGATAAGTCTCTGTTTTAATCCCAAGGTCCCCACACGTTTGCTTTCTAAAATTCTTTCGGGAGGTTGTCAGGGCTAGGTGGTGGTTGGCACCAGCGGTTTGCTAAGCCTTCCCCTCGCCCCCGAAGATTCCTCACTGGCCAATTGTCCATCTTACACTCGCTAAGATCTTCCACTGGCTGTGACTAAATGTCAATGTTTCTGCCTGCTATGTGGTAAGACCTCAGTCAGGTTCCAAATGTCGAACTTTACACATGCTCTGCATTTTGCATTCTGTTAACATTTTGGAATCCTTAGCCAACCAGTTACAATATTTGGGTAAGCAAAAAGGATGAGAACTTGCATTTCCCCACAGGAAGAATTGTAAATTACAAGGTAGTCTACATCAGTCTTTCTTGCTGGAAATTATTCAAGTGTGCACCCCATAGACCGACTCCTACTCCGTTGTTGGGGATGCTGCTCTTCGATGTGCACTCTGTGTACATTCTGGCACAGACAACCAGCTCACATCAGTGATTTCATCAAAAACATTAATAAGTACATGATATGGTATATGGTATATGGTATATGATTTGTTTAGTATACGTGTTGTAATAGTCTGGAAATATTTCTGAAATATTTTCTTTACTTTTTCTATACTAATCCAGACTTGGAAAGCACCAAAAAAAAAATTAATATCAAATTCCATACTTCTCCATACTGTGCAGGAACCCTGTAGTCTTCTTGTGACAGAGTGCACAGGGACATGGCCTGAACATGTTGGCCAAATCACAATAACAAGCCTTGGTGAGCTAAAAACTGTCTACTCAATAGAACTTCAATCATTAAACTTTTGTGTTTTAAAAGCAATACGGAGTTCTCAACTGGAATTGATGTGTTGACATTTTAAAATGTAATGCCAAGATCCTTTGATTATCACCGTAACTTGTGACTGACAACATTACCTCATCCTTAGGTCATGGCACAGAAGCGGATTGTGTAGCTCAGTGCTTACAGCCTGCAGCTGTGGGATCTAACTTACTCTCTCACCTGAGCCTCACGCATTGCTGCCATCATAGATAGAGATTTATTGGTTCCACTTCCTGGAAATGCAAAGGCCAAGAGCCAGGGAAGCATATTTGATTGGGTTCAAGCTAAATCTCTTGTGTTTTTTTTTCATGTTTGACAGAAAGTACTTATGGGAAAGGAAATACAAGCCTATTACGAAGCAGTTTTTGCTGGATTTTGGCATTGGAGAGCACAGTGTATGATACTTGATATGTGTTGCGCTGGACAAAGTGCTGACGAAGCCCGTCGATATTCCCCAGATTCAACATCTGGGGTCTTTGGAATGGACTCACCTGAATACTGCTCTGTGACTCTGGTCCCTCTCCTCCCCATTGATGAAACAAGAGAACAACCCAAAGGACTCTGCACCTGGGGGGAAGGGTGTAGAGAGACTGTGTGCACATCACAGACACATCATCGTCACAGGCAAAACCAAGGCAGAGCAGTGACAGCACCACAGCCTCGGTCCACATCCGCCATCACAGTTAAGGAAACTGCATTTCTAAAATCCATGCAAAATTGGTCTGCAACAAAATCAGGACCTACACTGAGGAAGTGAGAGCATGGACCAGTTTGGAGCATCACAGGTTTTTAAAAATAATTTAAAGTTAAATAATGAACATTTGCAAATATATTTTAAAACCATTCTACTCTGAATTATTAGCATTAGGAACCTGGCACAGTTTGAAAAGTGTATTTTTATGCAGTTCTTTATAATAAACGGTTTGCCTTCCTCGTACTGTGTACTTTTTTCTCCACCCACACGAAGAAGAAAATACACACACATCCATGTCAGAGTAATTCACACATAATTAGAGCCCATCTCTGCACCCTCGAGGTAGGACATGTGCCGCAGTGGAGGGGGTGAAAAAGCATGTAAAGCAGCACAGGCTCTGGGAAGGTGGGGGCTTTCCAAGGTGACTCAGGCTCACAGAGAGATTCATGCACACATCCCGTGTTGTGATGCGCACGGTGACCTGCTCCTCGTCCTCCTGGAGTTCCCTCCCCCTCCCACCAGCAAAACTCCTAATTTAAAACCTCACGCAGACATTTGTCACTCCAAGTGTTGGAAATCTGCCACAGCTAGATGCCTTATCAGGTAACTAGGGTGTAGATCGTGAGAATAGCTGGGGGTACGGGCCTTACACACAGACGCAACAGCAACATGATTACTCTGCTGGTCACAAACCTATGACCTTCTGGACATGGACATAGAACCCTCACCCACCAACGTACACTCCACCCTGATATATGATATGTAATATCTAGCGCATCTTTAATATGATACTTAATACTTAATCTTCCCATAATAAAACTATATGCAAACAAAGGTATCACGGTGTATGGTTCAGTGATGTACGAATCTGATCAGAAGGTCACTGGCTCAAATCCTTTTGCTGGCAGAGTGTGATTTCACTATTGGGCCCTTGAGCAAGGCCCTTAAATCCAGTAGATCAATGAACATAAATCATTATGTCAGCACTGGCATTTAACGCTCGTCTGCATTAAACTATGTATCTTAACATACAGGTGAAAGAATTTAATGGGCATCCTCTTCGACTGCCAGCAAGTTCAGAGGGTTTTGAGACCAGGAAGGTAAAGTGCTTGATGGGAAAAGTCCAGCACACACTGGGCAGGGGCCACTCTCTAACTCTGTCTTTTGTACATGCTATACAGGAACTAGGAATTAACTAGAAAGTGGGATTATCAGCACAGCAGCATTGTATTCCCCGGACAGCCCCGTCACCTGCTGCGCCCATCTGATCCATACTCCTCACAGGCTCACCAACCTGTACAATTTCTAGAAGTACTGGATGGATCAACTGGAAATGTGAAAGCCAGTAAATGTCCTTGTTGTGACATGTAATTCTTGAAACTACACCTAGTCATTCACTGCACATCCCACTTAGCAGAATCTTCCCCCACCAACTGGGGGGTAACTTGTATTTCGTTGTCTTGATGCCATTTATATTATTCGTATTTTGTATATGTCTAAATGTACATATTTTTCATTTGCACTATGACAAACATTTTTCATTACATAATTATATGAACTGTAACAGACACACTAATGAAAAGGCCACGGACAGTTTTTTTATGGGCATGATGTACCAAATTGTGCGCAAAATTTAGTTTGAGATTCCCCTCAAGTGTTAAAATCAAACTCATATAATCCTTAAAATGTGCACAATTTACTTTTTTGTGCTCTTCATTTACTATTTCAAGCTCTTGAATTAATTTTCCATCTAATTAAATGTAACATTTTAGTTATTTGTTTTCTTGCCTAAAGAAAATATGACCAAAAAGCCAGAAACTGGAGGGAAGTGAGTGAATACTACAGATTTTATGGTCATAAATTTATTCGCTTAAATCTTTGTTATAGGTGTAATAATGCAAGTCACCCAATCCAACATGGTATTATTCTGCTAGACCTGGCACTTGTCCAGGCAAAGTTTCAACCAGTTTTATGGCAGAAATTAGGCTTATGGTTATCTAATTCTAAATACTGTGCATGGTAATAACCAATATACTGTATGCATACATCTCCGAGTGTGTATCTTTATAATAATGCATATCTTCCATTCCAAACTCACTTTGTGGTCACTTGGTTACCATTTACATATTTACGTATCAGGTAGTATTTTTTATGAAGTTGCCTTGTATTTTAATAAGTACATTACACAGATTTACATTACTGTTCTGCTGTACATTACATTGCAAAACACACAACAAAAGCCAGAATATCATCATAGCAGGAAAGCACATCTATAGTTTCCTTTACTGTCAGAGTTTTCACCCTCATCATGTTCCTAAACATCAGATCCTCATGACTCAATAATCTGTCAAATAATTTACAATAACCTGCCATTTCAGAATCTCATTGTTTTTCCTCACTGTGTGTCTGGGCAACTGGAAACATACACCTTCAGCGATCAAACTATCAGTCCTCACTAAGACCGCCCTTTTACAAAATAAGGGAAATACGGGAGGCCACAAGTTGCATCCCATACTTGTTCAAAATGTTTTTTTTTTTCTTCAAATGAAGGGCCAACCATGCAATATACAGCATATGGCTTAGCTTCAACATAGCTGGCTCTAATACTGAGATATGACTCATGGGCTGGGCGTGTTAAATTAGTGCTGCACCTAAGCTCTGCGGGGTGGTAGGTCTCCAGAGGCAGTGTAGGGCAGTGTAGGGCAGTGTAGGGCAGGCCTGCTTTAAACCTTAGACTGTGAGAGAATGCTGGTTCTCTAGCTAAGTACTGTAGAGACCAGGACAAAGGGGCTTCTGTAAAGAAGAAATCTATACACCCTATTGGATACTGTTCAGGGAGGTGTCTACATCCCATTTGTGAGGAAAATCTTTAACATTTTTTATTTACTTGTTTGGTTTGGCTGTTAAAAACACTGAACAGTCAAATATTATGTAAAAAAAGGTTCCATATGCAAATGTAATCTTGTTTGAAATATTTGTGCCCCCAATTAATTCAATAAACTTGATCTTATTAATATGAACACTAAACAGTGACTTTACTTTCAAAATGCAATATAAATTAAGTTATCACTGTTAAAAAATACAAAAAACCAAAACATACTGAGTGCTGCAGCAAAACGGCACCACAGATGGGAACCTCTGACTCTGTCTGTCAGTGAGGTCTGTGTACTAACAGCCCTTATATTTCTCAGGATAAGTTTCTAGCAGAAATGCCTGACACCTAGCAGCCCTGAATCCTCCAATCTCCAGCCTCACCTCTGGAACCAAGAGCAGCTATGAGGTTGGGAGCTAGAGCATTTTGGGGCACCTAATTATGCCTGGTCTTTACGGAAAAGGGTTAGTTCCACATATCTGAGCTGTGGGGGCCCTTCCTATAAATCATGTTCTATTACGGGAATACTATGGGAATATTGCTATAAATATAAATACTAAACTAATACTATAACTATAAATACTATAAATTATGGGAATATTACTATAAAGATTTGTCCATTTAGTGTTAAACCATCCATCCATCCATCCATCCTGGAGAACATCCGTTACAGTGCAGGGTAAAATGACCGTTCTGTTATGTTGTTTCTGGCATAATCTGTGTCAGACAGTAAAATACTAAATTAATTGTATAACACAAACCGTTTCCTTCTTTAAATAAGAACAAATAACTCCTGTGAGAGACATAAAAGCTAAATTTAAGTAATCAAACAGATTGCACCTTTTGTCACATTACTCCTTTCTTGATCATCCTGTAGTCAGGGCTGGAGTAGGATTAAAAATCAGCCCTGGACTTTGGGGTCCCCCACTGTACATTCTGCTGAGCCTGGGGGGGCACATACTCATTGGCTCACCAGGAAAATGCCCGGTATGGCAGGTGGCCTATCCAGCCCTGCCCATACCCCCGTTGATGGTCAGACTTACTGGAAGAGCGTGATCGCCCATTCATGAAGACATTGAGGAACTTGCGGGAGAACGGCAGGTCAGCCTCAGGAGTGGAATCCTCAGACAAGCAAGTGGCATCTCGCCGCAGGCTGCTCGTCTCCTCCTCCTCATACTCCTCACCGACGGCCGACTCATAGGGCGAGGAGACACAGTTGTCGTAGACGGTGGCCGAGTCGCTGTCGTCGCTGTAGCTCTGGTAGCACTGCCTTAGGCTGACCAGCTCCAGTTGCGCGTGCTCGTCCACCACCAGCGTGTACTTCACCGAGTCGTAAGAGAGCCCACTGGCCTCTGAGCTGATGGAAGTCCGCGCTGCACCTGCCTCGGCCCCTAAAAAGGTGTCATCCTGAGCCTCACTGGCCCTCCTGTGCCCCGGCCGCCGTGCGGAAACGTCCAGGACAGTTACGGTGGAGGTTGAGGCGGCCAGCTGGTATACTTCATCCTCCTCACTAATTGAGGGGTTGGTTCGGTCAGGGAGGGGCTGGTATGGCGGGGGGCCCTCAGCGTCTGAGCTGACAGACATGCGGTTACTCTCACTGGGCTGAGACAGGAAGGCCCTGTCCTGCTCAATGGGGTCAGAGTTCTTCTGCACTGGGGTCAGGTAGATCTCCTCAGTGGGCTCCAGACACACATCCGTGTGGTAGCGGATACGCTCGCGGTGGGCCTCCCCCACCCCACTGACTTTGCCACCCTGCACAGGCGGCTGTGGGGGGGGCCTGTCTGGTACCTTGGAATAGGTGCCCCCGCTGCTCTGGGTGGACAGGCTCCTCTGGCATGGGCCGTCCGTGGAGGTGCCTTTGTCTTTGGTGTGGCCGCTGCTGTGCTGAACCTTCTCCTTCTCACTCAGGCATATATGGTCGTGTGGGGGAGTCAAGTCTCCTGTGAAACACAAATGCAGGACCAGTAACAGTTATGGCCTGGAAAAGAGGGAAGGCTTTGGAAGAACATGTATAATAAACAGGGCGTTTATTCCATCCATCCATCCATCCATCCATCCATTCATATTTCTACTTCTACAGTCCAGTGGTCCGGTGAGTCTTAATAATACTAATTGTTTTACTAATATGTAATACGCCATGATTTCATTAGCATTTTTTTAGAGGATAGCTTCAGCAGTTAATGAGAGAAAGCAAAATTACAAAAGCCTTACAGTATTTGAAAATTTATTGAATCATCAGCAAAACACACCCATAAAAGTATTTCTTTGCTTTCATGTTATTTATTATATATACACTAGCATTAATACCTGTAGTAAGTCAGAATCCTGATGGGATAATACTAGGATATTACATAAAAAAACATAAAAAAACACTATATACCTTGCAGAATTTAATAGCACTAAACTTTTTAAATCTGTCACCTGGTTTCTGCTACACATTCTGCATTAGTATGGCTTATATTAATTGCAACAACAGAAACCCATTTTAGCAGCGACAGCTAACCCTAACCTCAGACGTTGAATAAAGAGTAGGAATACCTGGTTCAACATGTCATGATTACCGGCAATGCTCACTTTCACAAGACGTGGGCAAATTATATTCTCCACAAACTCTCCACCTGACACTCTGCTACCCTGGCTGGCTGCCTGGGTTGTCACAGAGCTACGAGTCAGTACTGACACAGCAATTTTTCTTCCTCATGAACATTCCTCCAAAGCAACATCAGCCGAGGGATTTTCATACAAACAGTGCTGGCTTTTCCACCGAGTATATGAGGAATGCAAATGTGTCCCATCCTGTCAGAGTCAGAACGGGGAGAGGAACTCCAATTCCTACTCAAACCCAGGCTAGCACACAGAGCCCTCCCACACCAAAGATGGCGTGACCATCCCATACTCACCTGTTTTGAGTGGGGATGATGAGTGCGAGACCTTCTCTTGCCAGCTGTACTTCTTCCCAAGCGAATTGTTGTTCAGCGTGTCCTGGGATTCAATTATGGGGGAAAGAGATGGTGAGTGAGTGGAATGAGAACACACACACACAAAAGGGGGGCCTTTTACAGGCTCGCACAACCAGGACCCTTTGTGTCCTGTGCAGACATGCGAATTTAAAGGGGACTGACGTTTTTTTTCCCCCTCTGTCAAAGCTTTTAACCTTAATCACACTCACATTTGTCTTTTCATAGTTATTCTCAGTGGTATCACTTGAGGAAACATATTCCTTCCAGGTTTCATTTTCATTGCAACATTTGCGTGACTAAAAAGTTAATTTGAATACATTAAAATAACATTCTGATATCCTAGACATCATGATTTGTGCATCGATTTCTTTTACAGATATAACACCTGCCTATGAATCAAAAATAACTTCACCGCATTCTGTCGTGATTTGCGGGACAAAGGACTTGAGGAAATGGGTGGCAGTGAAACAAAAGGGGTTTATTGAACTAAATAGAATCTGGAAAAAAGCAGGAGTGCGAGGGATCAAAAACAGGTGGAAATAAGGAAGGACACAGAAAACAAGAAGGTTTGACATTAATGACCAGACTGGGGCTGAAAAGACAAACAGGTGCTTAAATACAGAGACTAACTAGGGGTAACAAACATCAGGTGTGACTCATCAGGGCCACGATAGGGAGGAGACAGGAGGGTCAGGCATGCAGGATATGACAGATTTTATGATTATTTTATTCTCTTGAGGATAAATGTCAGCCTGCCAGCTTTTTATCTGTTGGATGGTTTTCTTAACAAGGTTCAATTTTCTTTAAGCAGAAATACCACAAAAGTATTTTGAGAGATACATATGGAGACAGCGCTGGCTGCCAAACTGCCACCCCACCCCATGTCTATCTTTTTCTGCATATCTCAGACAGACAAATACAGTAGCACAGCAGCACACAGACAAATATAGTAGAATGGGTTTCCAAGGAGAGTAATATTGCTTGTACAAGCTGGCGGCTGTGTACAAACAGCAGAGGTGTTTGTTTTTGGCCCACATACAAGCTCAGCCCCTCCAATCGCTGACGCACCTCCGTGATGTGGCAGGCAGAGAAGGTGGGCTGTTGCCATAGTAATGTCACTGACAATGCTGTGGTGGAATTGATGAAAAGGGGAACGGCGTGGGAATGACGAAGGCCCACAAAGACTGTTTTTAGGGAAGTGATGTCATTGGGTGAGTCATGGGGATGCACGACCACTTTTGACTGTCTGGAAGATCATGCGCTTGGTACCCTGTTTGATCATGCCAGTGGCTGATTGACTGTGAGAGACCTAAAGAAAAACTGACGTGATTTCTATCATATTTCAAATGATTGATATCATAAATCTTAACCTAGGCCTTATCAGCTATAAAAATATAATACAGACTGAAAGGAAACTTAAATAACATTGACAGAATGTGATTATTTACGTAAGAAAAACACCATGGCAGCCATTTTGAAGAACTAGAACAAACAAGGTCTCTAAATGATCCTAATGAGATATCTTTAAACAGGAGTATTTTTATGTGAATATAAATAAAATACAGCATCATTCTATTTCATAATGTACATGAAATAATTTTGTGACTGCAAAGACTAGGGGCAAGCCTGCAGACAGGGCTGCACACAGGCTTGGCAGGCAGCCAATCCCACTAATACTTTGTCCACCATGATGACAAACAAGGACCCTTGTATGTGGATGAAAACTAAGTGTCGAATTTAATGTTTCCTTAACCAGCATCAATTAAAAAAAATAATTTCCCCCTCATCACCACAAATTCTATGGAAAATATTGAGATATGCAATTATACAGACTTTTATACGTGTGCATTTGTGCAAAATGCTGTAGCACCTGTAGTACTATCTATGTACAGTTCCTGACACCAGTGTGCCATTCATCACGAGGTCAATAGTGATCCCCTTAGCAGGGTGTAAATACAGACAGAGCCTAGCAGAGCCCAGCTCCGCCTCCTTATGTCCAAATCACACCCCCGGCTCCATCAACCTTCATCTTTTTTCTTCTTAATGTGCCAAAACGTAGTGAAAGATTCAACGTCAACGGTTTAATAAAACATCAGTGTTGCACTAAAAATAATGTTTTTTTTTTTTTTCTCAGCTTGAATGTTCATTTTCATTAATAGCTCTAACCACACATTCATTTCTCGAGTGGATGAGATATTCTGACATGATGTCTTGATTTCTGTACTGCGCTTTTGAATTTTAACTTATTACTACACTTACTACACTAATTACTTAACTTACTACAGCCAAAACTTCACTTACTAGCTAGACGTACTGTATGTGAGAAGCAGTCCGTGAATGACTTGAAATTTTCCTTTTCACAGGGACAATATGAATAGATAAGCAAGAATATTATCTGTAGTGATAAGACATTTTGGTGCATTTTTCATTTACATATCATGTTTAAAAAAATTCAAGTAGTATGTAACCATGTGAAATGTACAATACCAATGCCAAATAAGAGTAACTTTTGGAGCAAATTCTTTGGTTTATTTTGTATTGCTTTCAATTTATCAGCTTTCATTTTCAACATCATTATATTAGAAGCCAAGTTATTCTAAATGACAAGAATCAGAGTGGGCCAAGAATATCTCATAAGAGTCGTTTCTCGGCCCCGCCTAGGACATCCCTAGTCAGCTCCCAGTTATTTATTACATTAATCGACGTGGCTGGGCTGGCACTGCCCCAGAGATAACCTCTGAACTGAAGACTACATACAAGTCATGGATCTGTGCTGGACGTTTATCTGCAGAAATGAGTCACAGTGTCTCGGAAAGGGGCTGTGGCTGGGCACAAGGAGGAAACCAGGCAAAAGACAGGAAATAAATATCATGGTGGCAACTAACAAAAGTAATGGGGGCAGGGGACCATGGGGCATCAGGAGGGGAAAAGGCAGGAGACGAACACACTCATTCGTATCTGTGAGTCTCATTACAAAGTACAAAGGCTATATCACAGGTGCCTTTTTGACCAACAGAAAACAGGCCCGGACCCCACACCCATCTGGTGTTCATTCCTTAAACCGATACCTGTTCTGTTTTCTTCCGTTTATTCCTGTGCCTATGCTAAAGGGGCTTTCTTCTGCTTTCATTCCTCTACTACTTTTCCTAAACCCATCTCCATTCCCATCCCCAAGAAAAATACTCATTCCTGCCTCCCATCTCATTGCCATCTGGTTCTGTTTGACAACCTCCCTTTGGTAATAATAGTCACATAAGAACAGGCATTTGCTGCCAAAACCTTGGTAACAAAAAGGGAGAATTAAAAGCACTTGTTATTTGATCTCATCTGCTTCAGTAATCAATAAGACTGAAACAGAATTCAAGCATGTTCCGTGCGATATTGTGATATATAATATATCAACACTAATTTTAAACTGTGCAGCTAGACAACATACAGGTACATTATAATAGTGTTTATGACTAGTTTCTACTTCATGGCTGCAAAAAAAAAATCACAGGATATTGAAGGCTAATTGCTGTCCAAATAATGTGCCGTATGAGTGCCCATAGTACACAGCTTTAAGATTTTCACACGAACGCTGCTCCATTTACTGTTATAACGCTCTTAAGGACAAGAAAAGCCCTATTAATCAGAGAAAAGGAATTCAGAGAAGTATGCAAGTCTAACTGGGAAATTAATTTACCGATTCCACTTTCTTGGGTTTGGCAGCTCTGTCTATTCGCTTTCACTTGCTTGTGGATCTACAGATCTTCCCACATCAAAGCTCTTTGCCCTCAAACAATCCTTTTGCATTAAACTCGCATACAAAAATAGCTCTGCACACACGCACAGACTCCGACGGCGACTGACGAGATGACAGCATGGGAGATGTGTGGCTCTGGACACCTTGTTCTCGCCTAACAGAACCAAAAGCCCAACCTGCTCCAGCCCAAAACACAGCTGTGCCCCCTGTCTGCTGTTTATTGTCATCATACACCACTGCAAATCTGTGGCTGTATTCATTCTGCCGTCACTCAGGCAGCTCATTGAGATTCCAGCTGAAGTGATGCTATTGTCAGAAAGGAGAGGTCCCAGGGTGGCAAGGCGAAGGCAGGCCACGCAGATACATTATTCCCGACTGAGGCTATCAAATCCCCTTTTTATCATAAAACACAAAATAATCTCCTCCTATAAAAGGATGACATTTTCTGCAATGATGTTTCATACGCAGCCCCACAGAATGTTAAACACATACACTGAAATATAAAGGAGCTTTTCATTAACAGACGTCTATCTAGGCTCTCCTTAAATGGTCCGCAATGCTACTTGACAGTATTCCCATCAAGCTGCCCAACCCACCTACAATCTAAATTTAATCTCATCCCTTAAAAAACAGAACGGCTCTCAGACAAATAAGAAGAACGGCGGATATTACGGTACCTGTGTCCGAGGCACCTGTGGAAAAAGGTTAAGGGTGGTGGGTCTCTTGGGCCGATAAGTATCCATGGTAACGGGAGCTATTTCTTTTGCTGTGGGCTCCGTGGTTGGTAGTGCAGCTTCTTCGCCCTGAATCTCACCCACAGCATCGATCAGTTCCAAGTGAAGCATCTCCGCCTGCAGCTTGCTGGCCACGTTCCCATCGGCCTTCCCTGCGCCGCTATTGGACTCCCGTGTCATGTGACCCTGGGAAGATTGGATAGTGGTATTTCAGTCAGAGGACTAGCTGCAGTACCAACGACAGGGAGGAGGTGGGGAGGTGGGGGGCTGGCAGGCCAGCCAATTATAGCCGAGCTTGAGAACAGGCTGTAACCCTTTAAGTGCTGGTATTTCCTGCTGTGCTCAGTGTGGGTAGAGAAATGACTATGCACGACATCACGGGCGAAAAAGAAAAATGCCATTAGACCTAAATTGTACTGTCATTTGCACACTACTGCCTGTTTCATGTATCCAAATATTTGCAACAGTAACGTTGTTATAATCAATTTTTCCCTAATATTAACTACTGTGAGGTGGGAATGAGTGATTGTTTAGATTAACATCAGACCTTTTTAAATAGAGAACAACTAAATAAAATAGGGATGTTCTCTGAAACATACGAGAATAGGATATAAAGACTTTAAATGTCATCGAATTTCTCTTGACACAAAGAAGATATCCCACATCTACCTATATCCAATGCATGTAAACTTAAACGCAAACTAAATTAAAATCCAAGCATAATGCATACAAACATTCAAAACATTATACAGGTGCTGCACCAAAATATTGATACACTACTTATTAATAAGTACATTAAAAGGATCAACCTGATTTAAAGCTAGATAAACTTTTTAAAGCCTGGATCACCCAGCAAACTCCTGGCACAGCCTGCTTCATGTAGATATTACACTGAAAATCACACCACTTTGCAGAAAGAATCAACCTGCGGGTTGAGCTTCCAGCAACTTGAACTCCCCGAACACTCAACATGCTCCCATTCATGTGGATGTGACCTGTGCGAATGCAAAGGATAGTCTGGTTATGTTGAACATCCATGCTTTTTAAGATTACTAAAGAGCAGTCCATAAATAAAAATGAGCAGTTACACTCTGTATTGATCTGTGTGTACGTGGGAGCTTGTGTGTAGTAACACAAAGTGAAATGATAATTGACTGGCTTGTTTCAAACCATAGCACTTCATTATTACTCATTTGCTCCTCAGCTCAGTGCAGGTACTGGTACAGGAATACAAACAAACAACTGAGTAGCTACGTGAGGTGATGTTTACTGGGGAGGCGATATAAACAATACTAATGCCGATTAATGACAAAGAAGCTAATCAGGAACTTCACAAAGCTTGGTGACCTTTCCATGCAACACCGAAGCTCGGCATCTGAAGCTCTGACCGCTCAATTACTGTGCATTGTTCTCCGTGACATCAAATGGCAGCAAAAAAGGAGTTATCTGCAAGCAGGCCGCAGCCATCTTCATCTGATTAGTGCAGATTAAGCAGGCTAAATACATTTTAAGTCAGCATGCTAAATTCTAATCCTATAAAGCCACTACATGTAAGCATGAACACAATGAATCATAAATTCATAAACAAAATTTTTATTCACCCCTTTGCCTTACATTTTATTTATTACAAAACAATTAGTGTACCTCATGAATAAATTATGTCTGATGGCTTGACCTTCAAGTACTCTTACCCTATTAAATACTGTGTAGCCTTAAGTGTAAAGTTTTGGAGATAAAGTTTATTAATTCACAGTGGAAATTAAGAAAATATTGATAATTAATAAGGGGAAATTAATGCAAAAATGAAACAAATCTTGGAATCTTAAAAGAACTGTATCAGAAATATGCAGTACAATTTATAAGTAGTGCATTAATGTCTGGGATAAAAGTGAATAAGCAAGCTAATCTGAATGTCCTTTTGGGAGGTGGCCATGTGGCATGTTCCTCATGTGTTCCAGTGCACAAGGCTCCTTTAAGAACTTCTCCTTTGTTGCTTGGCGACCGCTCAGAGATGACATGGTTCTGAGACACTGCCAGAGGATTTCTAAGCCGGCATTGGTGTACATCCTGTTTAATTTTCCCTGCTGTGTCATATGTTGTGCATCTCAAAATCTTAGAAAAATGCACATTAGCACCATTCCGCACATCTAGAATAAACCCAGTAGATCACTTCCAAGACGTAAAGGCAAACACTGTAGATTTATTGATGAATTCACAGCTCTACATAACAGCTTAACAGTTTGCTTGTAATACGTCATTCCCCAAGATCAAAACAAATAAGCGGCCCCAACCTTCTTAATTCTCCTTTCCATTTGCCATTAACCCTCACTGATCACCAGGAGATGTGAAATGGGACATGTGTGTCATAAATGGGGAATACCAGTGCCCTCCTTTCAGCCATCCTCATCCGACACTGAAAAGGGGGGCAGCATCTATGTCTCTGTACATGCCCAGTGACTTCCCAGGAAGGGATTACCTCATCTCTGAGCTCACCACTGGGAAACAGCACTGCCTAACCTCGTAAATCATGGGCTCATTCAGGACAGTAAATTGTGAGCTCTAGTGTGGTTTTCATTTGGCTGGAGAATGGGGTGGGCTTCCGTGGAGTGGGGTGAGGTATACCTACAACTCTGATGGAAGCCATGGGAAGTGTCCATGGTGCATTATAATGTATCTGACATGCATTATAGTGATGCGGGTTGAAACAAATATGCTATGGGAAATCAATAAGAGGGCCTTACAAAGAAAAGACACATAGGATGAATTAGGAACATGGATGCAGATAAAAGGTAGCTATGGTTCAACGTGTTTATTTGAAAACGCTGAACAAGTGGTTCAGTTATCTATAATGGAGATGACTGAAATATATAGTTCATGTAATGAGAAAATTAAATAAACTTTCTATTTTGGAAAACACCACTTGCATTACTGAGAATGTCTGGGAAGCTAAAGCCTCTTATTCATGAAATTATCTGTTAGAGGTTCAGGGATACCAATGAACCAACCATAAGGCAAGGAATCCCATTTCCATGGTAACTAGATCTTTCCTGAAAGTGCACTATATGAGTGAATCACAGAGCATGCTTCTGACACTGATACATACAGACAGAAGTCATTGTAACTGTGTGGTTAGAACTTAATCCCCCACCAGCTGGTGCTGACTGGATTATCTCATTACAAGTGGAGTTTAGTACAGATTTAAGGCAAATTAAGCAAAAAGCTCATTTCAATTTGCAGTTAGTCAAAATGATGTCAATACAATGTCTTGAGACCAGCACAGAGTTGGGTATGGACAGTAGGGACAATATTGTGGTATTATCCCTTGTCTTTAGGGGTCAGGGGGTTGGGGCTGATTTTGTCCCTACCAATACTGAAACCAAACCTTGAAAACAAACCGAAAAGACCTGAAAATGCTTGTTCTGTCAGCTTCTAGATTAGATTCTGATTAATTATCAATTAGGTCCATGCAAAAACGTTGAAAAAACTCTGATTAAATTTCTGATTAACAAGGTGCTGTCCATTTGATATTTGGTCTAGGATAAATTATGATACATGAATTGATACATGCTACACGAAACAGGAAATTAATAAACATGAAGTAATACACAGCGTGAAGCGTAAAGAACTTCACAGTTAAATTAAATCTGAGGATTCTGTCAGCAATCATTTACTTAACTCGTGCTTTTAGTTCAAAATCAATTTACAGAATCAATCCTTCCAACATTAATGCAACTAATATGTCCTTTTTCATTCCATGCAAGGGTGAAAGATGAACAAGGATTTGCTGATTTTGAAAGAATAGCGAACAGCAATGATTTTTTTTTTCCATAAATTATTTATAGAACCTAGCCATTGTTATTTGGAGCTATATTTGACCTGACTGCTGATGTATTAATTCACTATAGTTGCACAGCAGCCATAAGTATGAAAAAAGCCCTACCCTTTAAATAACAACATCAATCCTGCAATTTCCTTTTGCCTCAATACATAGGAATTTGCTTTCAAGGTGTTGTTTGCTACTTCTGTCTGAACTGTAACAAACTTCACCTATTACACCAAAGCAAAAAGGGCTCCCAGTGATTCCAGCATTATGCCAATGAGTCCTAGGAGTGGGACGTGATGTATTTTTAGGAAAAGTCTTTAACTTGAATTGTTTCAGTAAATATCATCAGAATATGCAATTCTGCCTTGTCTACACTATATGCACTGGCTGGGAATACCTGCACCTTAAGAGAACAACAAATATTTATTTGTATATACAAATATACAATATTTGTATATTGTATAAATATACAAATTCAGAATAAAGCATGTTTTATATTTATTAATTATTAAGAGCATGATGGAATATAACCAGTAGAAAACAAACATGCAGTAAAAAAACATTTTCAGGGTGTTGACACTCGCATCTGTGCCAGTGCAGTTTTCCCATAATTCACAGCATGTCTCATGAATGCTGGAGTAGCAATAGTTGTTTCTTTGGAAAACACAAGTCATCTCTTTCACACATGTAAACAGAATGGAGTACTATTATAAGAGGACTGTTCTTTGCCATTACTCATTAACATAATAAAGATAATCGCACATGGCACTGGATGTACACAACTTGCTAACTGTGTGTTATTTACTATTTATTCCCTAAAAAATGATCGTGAGGCGATGCAGCACTAGACTAGATAAAGGTGCAGCAACTAAGAAAAAAATGAAGTCCACTTTAGACCATTGTTTGATATCTTCTTTTATATAAACCCACCTCTGCCTGATAGAAAATGTTTTATGAAAATGTCTTGTTTTAATAATAATTAAAAAAAGCAGGGGAAATAGTCGGGTGAATGTCATGGTAAATTTAAATATAAAACTTGGAAGAGGGAGAATTATTTAAAACATTTCCTGAAAGGATTCACCCCTTACCTTTATGTCCAGGCTATTGCAGTTAAGGCTCATGCCGCACTCATCAGTAATCTCAGTGATTTCAGATAGGTCTTCATCCTCAAACTCATCCAGACTGATGTCATGGGTCAGCCTGGAAGGGAGTAAAATCAGTGGTCATGTTTCTGAGACAGTGTCTAAAGGCTCAGAAGCATTTCAGACTGTGTTTTACTTTCAGACAGTGTATGAAATACACAGTGTATATACTGTAAAAAGAGCACGCACATCTATTAAAATGGCAGGTTTTTGTGATGCAAAAAAATGAGACCATGATAAATTGTTTCAAAACTTTTCTCACCTTTACTTGACCTATAACCTGTACAATTCAATTGAAAAACAAACAAATGTGTTAGAGGGAAAACATAAAAAATAAAAAACATACAATAAGCTTGTTGCATAAGTGTGCACATCCATAAACTAATACTTTGTTGAAGCACCTTTTGATTTAATTACAGCATTCAGGCTTTTGGGGTGCATACTGGCATCAATTAAAGTGACTCTGATTAACTCCAAATATTCGGCTGCCCTAGCAGGATTTTACTGACATTTACTCAGTTGCATCCTACAGCAAAAGTCATAGAGCTTACAAAGCATTAAAAGGGATCTCATTGTTGAATGGTATCACTCAGGAGAAGGGTACAAAAAATTCCACAGCATTAGATATACCATGGAACACTGAAGACAGTCATCAAGAAGTGGAGAAAATATGGGACAACAGTGAAAGAACTGAGTTACCAAGAACCAAGATTGATGAAAACACCAGAAGGAAAACTGGTCAGCTAAATTTTGTAATAAAAAAAAAAATACAATTCTCCCAAAAAAAAGATGCTGTCCTAAGTCTCAGATACAGCAGCAAAATTCAAGTCTCCCAAAAGCATGTGGGAAAATGTGTTATGGTCTGGTGAAAACAAGGTTGAACTTTCTGGACACAATTCCAAAAGGTATGTTTGGTGCCAAAACAACCCTGTGGATCACCAAAAGAGCACCACACCCATAGTGAAGCATGGTGGGGGCAGCATCATGCACTGGGGTTGTTTTTCTTCAGCTGGAACTGGGGCTTTAGTCATAAGACCCTAAATGTTCATCCAAATCAACAAAAGAAAATTAAAGTTTTGGATTGGCCCAGGCAGAGGCCAGACCTAAATCTGTGGGGTGACCTGAATAGGGCTGTGCACAGGAGATGCCCTCGCAATCTGACAGATTTGGAGCACTTTTGCAAGGAAGAGTGGGTAAATATTGCCAAGTCAAGTTGTGGCATGCTGATAGACTCCTACCCAAAAAGACTGAATGTTGGAATTAAATCAAAAGGTGCTTCAAAGTGTTAGTTTAAGGGTGTGCACACTTATACAACCAGCTTATTGTACATTTTTTATTTTCGCCCCAAACAGATTTGTTTGTTTTTCAATTGAATTGTACAGATTATAGGTCAAGTAAAGGTGGGAAAAGTTTTGAAATGATTTATCGTGGCCTCATTTTTTTACATCACAAAAACCTGGCATTTTAACAGGCTTTTTATATTTACTGTAAATGCGGAGGAGAAGTGCCAGAGCTAGAAGAACAGATTCAGTCTCCCAAAGCAGCATTTATACCAATATTGGAATTATGTTACAATTTCACTCTTAAGCACATTCTCAGAGATGTGCTGCTTAAAGCTGTAATTATTTTCCTGCTGAAGTGGAACCAATACAGCGTAAAGTATTTCTGTGTATCCACATGATTTATAAATCTATTCTTTCTGGCTGCATGATCACATTTACGATTGTGCCAATTATAACATAAAAGCTGCTAAATATGTGTCGTACATGGAGAAAAGTATCAGGAATAGACCAGGAAGAGTATTTGTGTGCTGATTAGGGCAAAACTCCACCCATATTTAATATTTACTGAAGCACATCATGTCTCTCTATGCTTCCTAAGTGCTTTTCTCCAGGATACAAATGAACCTGTAACCAGCAGCAAATAGCATAGACTCATTTTATTCCTACCTAATCCCTAGTTACTAATTACTCCAATTTGTATTTGCAGATTTTCCATCACAAAAGCATTCCTAATCAAAGTCACCATTGATCACAGCTGCCATTTACTCCTGGCTCATCAGATCGAAAGAACATGTGAAACAGAGTACAGAGCAATTTTCAAGCGCACATCTGAGATAAACATTAATTGTGAGAAGCTTCATTACAATCACTGTCAATACACATGAACTCCCACATGGAAAGAGAGCTACATACTGTAAAAAGTAATGTCTTTCTACATTTAAATGGCCCAAGAAAAATATATATTTTTGAGAAAAGAAAACAATTTGAGGCTTAAGCATCGAAAAGCCACGGAGTGTACCACATAATACACTTTCCATACTGATTTATAATCTTGGGTGTTACAACTTTAAAACTGAAACATTATGACACACATAATGAACCTAAAATTAAAGATGACTGAAATTAAGCAGATACAGTTGACAAAGCTGAGTATCCAGTGATGGATAAAACTGAGAACTATGTAACATCCCTGTCAGTTTATTCACTAAACAAATACAAAGGCAATCTTACAATTTTTCTTATAGATGCTTATTATCAACTTAGATTGCTCCATGAACTGATATTGCATTAGCAAAAATATCTTCTTCCTGGCTGTAATGTTAGACAAAAGTCACTATTCGGGGTTTGGCTGAGCTGCCACATCCCTTGTGTTAGTGAAAAAGTGAAAGGAAATGGTTTTTTAGGTCACTAGAGCTGGGAGCACTGGGTGGAACGGCCAGGACCTGCAAGGGGTAGCCAGCTTTGAGGGGACCAGAACATTCTGACTTCCTGGGTTAGTAACCAAGAAAGCTTTAATGTAATCATGCTTCCTATTATGAAATTTTGTTGACATCTCTTCCTAGTGTATACCATAACAGGCGGATTTCCCAAATGCCAAGGAGAAGCCTGAGACGTCCTTCACCTGTGTGCAGTAGTCAACTGAACTCATGACCAGAGGACACTGGGCAAAGCTTATACTGTAAAAAGATGAAAACTGGTCTAATAACTAAACAACTGGACGGTAGCTTTACAGCAGGGGTGGCCAATCTTATCCGCAAAGGGTCGGTGTGTATGCAGATTTTTGCTGCAACTCCCTAATTAGGTCACTAATTAGAGGACTGATTGGCTGAAGATTCCTCACGACTGAGCTTGAACAGCTGACCTACAGGTAATCCCAAAAACCTGCACACACAAACCGGCCCTTTGCGGATAAGACTGGCCACCCCTGCTTTACAGTGATATCCGAGGAATCCAGAAGTTGGGAGATTTATATGACATCCTGCTGTGACTCCACAACAGGAGATCTTAATGCAGCAATAGAATGACAGAACGTGTTTGTTTGCACGCTATGTGAGCTGAAACCCATTCATTAAACCCATTGATTAATCAATTAATTAACTAAATCAATTAATCAATCAATAAATTCCTGAGGTTTTTAACACTCCTGAAAAGTCAGAGAGACTTTGAAAGCCAGCGGTACTAACCCACAGAACCAGAAGTGACATTCCATCCATCTCTCTTTCAACTGTTCATTCTAGTGAGGGCCCAGGGGTCCTTAAAGGCAGGGGGAGACCCTGGACACGACGCCAGTCCATTGCAAGGCACATACGCGCACATACAGTACTCACACCGTTATACAATATAGTGAATATGGAGAGACCATTTAGCCTTTAACTGCGTGTTTATGGACTATGGGAGTAAAGTGGAGTACTCAGGAGAACCCTGTGGCTCATGGGGAGGACCACTTAGTGGAAGCCAATGGAAGGGTGAGAGCAGATGACCTTTGACCCTGTTAATGTGATACGTTTCTACTGTTATGTCATGGAAAATGATGGTTATAGTGCAAAAGAAAATAAATAAAATACATATACAAAGGAATACAAGTAACCACCTAATTGATGGGGAAAGATTCTGCAAATTGGCAAGTATGTGGAATGTGCATTAAATCAGTAAGTGTAATTTCACAACTAGAACTTAGAGCATTCAGGTAAAAAACATTTATTAAGTTTCACATTTGCAGTTAATCTATCCAATATCTCTAGAAATTGTAGAGAATATTCTTATGTGACAATTTTCCACAATACTTTAGTTATAGCTAATTAGATATGGATTACACATGATTACATCCTACAGAACCTGGTATAGCCTCTATAGTCATAGTAGAGTACAGCTATAGTTCAACACAGTGCAAACAACAGAGTTTGGAACTTTTTTATATCGGTGGTCCTTTTCTTTTGTTAGAACATTCAGAATTATGTTTATATTGTGTGTATTAAACAAAGTCACCACATTAAGGTGAACAGATCTTTACCCTGGTTTCCGCCTTATAACTGGCCAGTGCATACTCAGTTGTCTTAATAGCTCTCCTGAGGATCTTGAAAGCAATATTCTGTGAGGTCATTACGGGAATTCGATCCCATGGGAAAGAAGTATAAGTCAGACTATAAGGGAAGAGCTTTGGGCAATAATGGAAGGGCAGAGGTCACTCCTCCACCAGTTGGCTGGTTGACAGTGAGGCTTGAAACCTAGTTGCTGCCTTTAAGTTCTGGGCTTTTCTCAGCACAGAAAGATTTGAGGTTCAAATTAGAACTTCTTTCATACCACATAAGGCAATGAGTTGTTCTGCCCATGCCAGGTACTTCCCCAAAAAGAGCATCAACAGTACAAATCCTCTGAAAGATGCAGAAATGCAACCCCACTATATGCACGAGAACCTCTCAAATGACTCAGCCATTTTAAAATCCCTACACAAGGAACACACTTTTCCTGTAATTACTGAAACAGAAAAAAACCTTGATTCCAGTTACTGTACATGTCACACAGGAACAGAACTAGGAACTGGAATTAAATACCCAAGAGTGCAACACAATGTCCGGACAATTTTGACGAGGTGCAGGGTGGGAATATTAGGTATTAATAATTTAGTACGTCCAGATGCAATGACACTGAACTCCACACTGGGAACAAGTGATGTTTCTCTCAATTAACATAAAACAGGAACAGCGTGTATGGATAGCTCCTGTGAATGCCTTTTTTCTGGAGTATTCTCCTTTCTAAAACACAATCAGAAAACACTTCTGTCTGATTAGCAGTGACTGCAATGCAGAATTTATATAAAACAAGATTCGAAAGGCACTGATATCACTCACAGTG
>JAODLC010000860.1:0-11913 GCA_026781145.1 Hippopotamyrus pictus | reverse complement strand
CCACGGGCCCCCCCCCCCCCCCCATGAGATTTAATAATAGGCTACACTGGAGCACATTATTTTTTAGTATGATAAACATGTTACCAAAACCATAAACCTTTGAGCAGATTACTTCCATGCCTAATCATTGAAATATCATAATTACACCACCCTGATGGAACTTTACTTATATAAGCAATCTGTTGTTTTGTAGTGGCCAAAACACTCATATATAATATTCATATATGCTACCCGTGGCAGCTTAATTTGCTAGGTAACTGCTAGATTTCAGATGCAGTCTTTCACTTGTAGATAAACTGAAAAGCTGGTAATCTGTGTACATGCAGCGGCATAACTGAGTTGTATAGCCTGCACGAATCACTGCTCACACCTATAAAACTTCCAACACAACAGTACAGTATTTTGCTGTTTAACATTTACAACTCTTGCATTCTTCCCCAGTGCACTGAAATGCATACCCGTCACGAGAGAGGTAATCATGATTCAGTAACTTTTAGTATAAACCTCGTATTTTTTTCTCATTTTCAAGGGCATCGCTCCCTAGCAGAGCTGTAGAGAGCTGCAAGCCATCAGCAACCCCGACACATGCACACAAACTCACGCGTGCACACACATACACAGACACACACACACACAAGTTACAACAGCACAACACTGCTCTAAACAAAAAGCCAGAAACTTGGCTGATGTGTTTCCTACCATTTCTCCCACTGATCCTCCATCCAGCTCTCTCCTTCCTTGTCTGACTCCATGATGACACTCAGCAGCATACGCTCGGCAGCTCGTGAAGGAGACTGGATAAATTTATCAGGCTATTATGGAGCTAGCCGTTATCCTGAGTGCCATTCGCGTTCCCTGGATCTCTCGGTCCACGAAGCAGCAGTGAGCAGACTGCAGACTAAATTTCTTATTATATAACGTATCTCACTCTACTCCACTGTCTACTCTGTGTTTTTTTATTTACGTTGTCCCAGGACCATCAGAATTACCACCCACTGAAGGGGAAAATGCTGCCCTGTACAGAAAAAAAAAATGCTAAATGCACAGCTTGAATGTTAGCTGAAGACACTTCACTAAAAAGCTTTCCTCCTCAATTATTAATGGTGGATTGATCCAGCTCAGGTTGCCCTCTTGGTCTGTCAGTGCCCTCCTGGAAAAACAGAACCCAGGATCCGCTTGATCAATGACAACTGCAGAGGGATGAGCCTCCTCATCGTCACTGAGGATGGCTGCGAGGTCAGCACCATGTGCAGTCATATGCCTTCTCCATCTTCCAGATACTCCCCCATTCTGATGGGGATCCTCCTAACCACTCCCTGCACTTATCCAAGGTTAGTACGTGGACAAAGGGGACAGAAGAATCACATTCCTATTTTTAGTGCTCTGCCTTTGAGTTATAAAGTCAAGCACGGGAGTAGAAGGACATGCAGGACAGACGGATTATTTCAGTAAGACCCAGCACTTCCACATAGTGGAGACAATCCTTGATTTAACAGAATGGTGCATGTCAACATGGAAGGATAGAGGAACCATGACAAATTATTCTGCAATGACATTCACAGGTTCATAATACAATGAAACTATAAAACAATAGAGAAAAACCTAAAAGATCAATGACAGAATGTCTACTTAATATAATTTCATACATTTCCATTCATCAAAGAAAGCTCAAATATTTAAACCAATTTAGATTTCACCACTGACTCTCTGTGCTGGTTCTTTGCTACCGGACGATGAACCCGCAATACATATATAAAAAAATATATAAAAAAAGAGAAATACCCAAAAATATTTCATCTGTCGTTCTCTCCAAAGGTGGGTCCAACGAACATTCAAGTATTAAAATGCTTCTAAAGTCATTGTCTTCTACAACATCATCAGTAAAAGGTACATATCTTATATAAATATTTTACTTTCGATGAGTTTTTTTTAGTAAAATATTGCGGATTAAGAATGTGTTCATGTCATTTTGTAGTTTCACAAAACCAGCTGCCTTACAGAGGGTCTGATTACTTTCTCAGAGCATTTTACTGAGGAAACCTGGGAACCGCACAGCCACACGCTTCTCTGCTCTCAGCCTAACTGGGTGAGAAGCCTGCAGGTGGGTGGCAGCTACTACAGCCTGGCCATAAGGCTTCCCTTGAAATACCAACTAATCCTCTCTGACACTCATTCCAAGGATAGAGAGAGAAAGTAGGTTTCTGAGACAGAATGTGGTCACCATGTGGTCATGACTTTACAGACGAAACCATTGAGAGAAAACAACTTTTAAAGGCCTCATCTCTATAGTGCATAACAAATAACAGGGATTTCTATGGAATGCTAAACCTTCTCCAAGTGTAGCCAATTAAAAGCTGCAAGTATACAATCACATATGCAGTACAGGGCCACTGCATGGGTCTAGAGTCTGTCTCATGCAGTATGGAGTACAAAAGCACAGAAACATCCTGCATCTAATGCCAGTTTTTCTAAATAAAACATTTTCTAAATAAACCAATGGACATCTGATATTTTTTCCAAAAGTGTTCTTCCAATCAGTATTTTTACAAAATATAATGTATTAATTTAGTAAAGTAAATTATACATAAAATTATACAAAAAAGTGTTACATCACACAAAGGACTCTAACATATCCATATACTGTAGCTTGCAAGCAAATATGAAAACAGCGGCTTAGTGACACAGTGATAAAGGCAAGTTAGCTAACTGTTGTCTCTAACCTCCCCACAGTGTATGTCTGTGTGCTCTGCACTGGACTGGCATCCCTATTGCCCTGTGCTGAATGGGACAGACTCTTATTCCTCTCCCTGTAGGGTGACCAGATAATCCATGTCAGCGAGGACACTTTGAGGGCACTTTGAGGGCACTTTGAGCTACTTCAGGTTTTACAAACTACTTTAAAACTGAACAGCTCCTGTGCTTGTTCAGGAGTATATAGTTCTGCTTTTCTTGTGCTTTGACTGGTTTTTCTCCTTCACTGAAAGACTCATCCAGCTGTTTCACATTAACATTAATGACACATGTATGATTACAGGAGACTGACCAATCAGCACACAGCAAGAACTCAGCACTTAAGTGAAATACAGGTCCTTTTAATTGAAATGGTGGTTTACAAATCCTGTTTTAGGTCAAAGTGTCCTGCCTGACATGGATTATCCAGTCCCCCTACATTTCTGTTGCCCTGATCAGGATGAATGGTTGGAAAATAGACCGAACAAGGACGACCCCTGGTGATAAGAAGTAAAACTGCAGCTCAAATCTATGATTTAAGACCTCGCACAGACAACACAGCCCGCATTCTGGAAGAAACTCCCTGTATGTGCGGACAATGCTACAATGTCACTGCCAGGCACCACAGCGCATTCTGACACCCAAACAAGTCCTGAAGCCTTTTTCCTACCTTTAAAAAGTGAATGAGAAAAAGGGCCAAGAGGATGGCAGCAAGTCCGCAAAATAGTATTAGCATAGTGGGCTAAGCTAACAGCATATTAATATATTGTTTACATTGTCTCAAGCATGTCATATACATTAAATGCTTTAAACTACAGATGGCACTGATCCAATACCCACTGTAGGTATTGGGCAAAAAATGGATCGGATATCGGGGGGGACGGTGGAGTGAAAAACCAATCCGACTTTCAATCAGAAATAGTTCTAGCCTAAAAATGGTGAAGATTTTTGTAGCCTTAGCACGGCATACCGTAAACAGAAGATAGGTGACATGATGGCAGGATGTTCAGCAATACGTGTGTCGGGGCTGTTGTGTCGGCTGAGGAAATGCAGTTACTGTACTGCACACTGCAGGAAGAAAATGCAAAACTGCAGAGTGCGTGTATGTAAGGCCAGTGTGGAGTTTTCTTAAGTCTGAACGCAGCAAAATTTTGAGAAATTAGATTGTATTATTTCTAATGTTTGGTGAATTACTACTTACTGTACAAGTTTTATCTGTGCGCCTTTGTATATTTTGTACTGGAAACTTATATGCACATTTTTACTAGAAGTGGTTAGTTGGAGTATACAGTGATATTTATACGATATATTTCTTTATTATATTGAATTTGGCAACAGATTGCACAATTCACACTTTAAGAAATATTTCTGTTCATTTTTGTGAGAATAAAACAAAGAAGCAGACCTGCGTGAATCATATTGGTCACCCACCACAGACAGCGAGAGTGGAGTGTATTTCTGTAAATGTCTTACTGTGGCACAGTGGCATAGCGCTTGTTTGAGCAACATGACCATTATAATTTCCTATTCTTTTCATACTCAAACAATGCTGCTGCAACACTAAATGCAGACATTTTATCAATGTTGATTGAAATGTATTGAACAAATCTTTTATTTAATGCTTAGTATAGATAAAGGGGGAAAATTATCAAATTGGTGCCGGTATAGGACTATCAGACCATAAAAAAATTATATTGTGCCATCTGTACTTTAAACCCGCAACCCCTCATGGAGTGAGATCATTTTGAAAATGCTGAGACTCTTGTTTCAGATAAGAACAATGGCTGGAGGTGACTGGAAAGACAAATTTCAGTAAAGAATAATGGCCAGTAATACATGTCCCATAGCCACTATGACCTCACTGTGAAACGATCTGCTCTCTTCTCTGCCAGCTGTGCTGCCTGTATCACATGCAGACGCCAGGAGACGGCAGGTCAGACTCCAGGCCAAACTGCACTCAACGCCTTTGTTCAGGAGATCTATCATAATGCCAGCTGAGAGCTATAGTAACTGCCGCTAAGAGTGAATGAACATTGAATAACCAACACTGAACACCCACCACAGACAGCGAGAGTGGAGTGTATTTCTGTAAATACAGAAAGAGATCAGAAAATGAAAGGGCTTATCTACAGTAGTCCTGAGTCAGGATTCTTCCTGAGGCTCCATCGCCCTGATTTTCTGAACCCCCCTGGGTGAGGATCGGCCCTTAGGTCCCCCCCCCCCAGTCGGATGAAAACTAAGGCCAAAAAGCCCCTGTTCCCGCAAGCCCCCCCCCCCCCCCCAACTCTGTGGCACAGAAGGACGGAAGCAGCAGAGCAATACAGGACACATGGCAACAGCGTGAGCTGCTGCCTGCCCCCACCGCGTCTCAGTGAGACTTGGATGGAGCCCGTCCCAGCAGAGTGAATCTGCCATCACCATGGAGACCAGTGTTGGGACACGCCCCTTCACCAGTCACTCCTGCGAACACCTCACCGTGAAGACAGCAGAGGCAAGCTGCTGTTGCCCCATGGGAGGAGTGATCTGACTACATGAAACGCGGTGAGTGAATGCTGGGGAGGCAAACTGCAAATGAAAGATGGGGCTGCAAAGAAAACGGTGGATAGAAACAGAGCCATCACCTTCAGGCAGGCAAGGACAGAAGGGCTAGGTTTAAAACGGTGTTCTTGCATTTTTTGGACTGCTACTGTAATACTACAGCAAATCAACACTCCCTAGACAGCCCAAGCACCTACTGTGCCCATCTAATCCACATTCCTCACATACTCACCACCTTGTAGTTGATGAAGTCAGCAGCTTTCAGAAAGGCTATGATATTCATACAGGACCATGCCCCTTCCCATGCATCAAAGCATTCCACAGACTGCCCAAGAGAGGCTCTAAAGGTGATTGAATTATGACCCCCTTCAACGCCTGACTTAACCCCCATAGAGAACTACTGGGCCTTATTGAAGTGTGACATTTACCAAGATGGCAAGCAGCACAGTTCACATTAGCTACCTCAGCTGATGCAGGATGCAATTAAACAGGCTCATGATGGTTACTGAGAAGAAAGGTGGCTATACAGAACATTAATCTAGGTAAACAGTTTGTTATTCCTTATATGGATTGAATACCTAAAACTGTTTTTATTATTTCTGCTGATGGTGAAAGAGAAAAATCCACTTAATTTCTGACTGCCTAATAATTGTGCATACTGATAATCAAATATTTTTCTTTCATTTTTGTTTGTGACCAACTAATGTAATATTTTCCCTTTAAATACATTCTGGGGCAAGAGAAATCTTCTGAATTTACGTTTATAAGTCTGCCCAACTTGTGGAAAAAATTATCTCCAGGAATAGGACTTACCTAATGATTCTGCGAACAATACAGAGCAGCAGTCACCAACCGTAATCCTGGAAATCTACCACCCTACAGAGCTTAATTTGCTGACCAGCTACTGGATGCTATGAATGAGTAAAATTTGCAGAATGGGGAGTCTAGTGAAGGAAAATCCATATGAACTTTATTATACAATATTCAGAAAATCATCTCATGCCCAACAGTACAATGTTCCTGGGATGTTTGCTAAAGATCCATGGAATAATGTTAGTTAGCAGGTGGCTGTGTTCACAAGATGGCTTAGTTTTTGCTCTCAACTGCCTTCTGCCTTTCAGTTCAGAATTTGCTGCCCAACTGTCATTGCATTGAATTTTGGATCTGAATAAGTGTACTTTTTTATGCAGATTTTCATTTCATATTTTTGTGAAGTGGATAAATACAGTAATAATAACACATAGGTTGATCCTGGTAAGCCATTAAGCATCTCATCCTTCAATTTGCTGTCACTAAGCACTGTTGCTTAAATTTTGGTTTGATTTGTCTCAGAATTTTAATTGGTTCAGATCTTCTGCCATACAATGTGTCTGAGAAGTTTGGAAAAGTTTGGGCAAATGATTTTTGAGTTATCATGCTGACAAGATCAAGTGTCTGAGGCTGCCGTTCTCTTTGCAGTCACTAGATGGTGTTGCTTCAGTTTTGGTGCAATTTGTCTCAAAATTCAATCAGATCCAAAGCTTCACCCTTACAACATGTCTGCAAACACTGAAAAAGATCTGTCAAATACTTTTTGACTTAGATTCACATGTCAAATGTCTGCTTTCTCAACTTCCATTAGCTGCCACTAACCAGTGTTGCTTCAGTTTTCGGTGATCTGCCTCAAAATGTAACTAATTCCAGTTCAGCACAAATACAAATCTTCTGCGAAGTTTGAAAAAGATCCGTCAAACGATTTTTGAGTTATCACACAGAAGATGTGCTGGACTGGTGCTAAAACCATATGTATTCCCCAAAGTCCAGGAAACACAGTCATCTGTGAGTTCATAGACACAACACCAGAAAACCATGCTCAGGCTGGGCATCATTCAGAGAAAAAAACTGCTGTTGACACCAATTCTTTTACAATATAAATGGCATTTTCCTCTGAGAGGCAAAACAGACTGAATAAGGTAATTAAAAAGTGTGTTAAGATAAGCTGTAATAGCTGTGTCATACCTGCTTACTTGAAAACAGCCTGGCTGTCTGTGCACTGCCAGTGTATAACTGCATTTAAGCTCGTCTGCCCAAGCCTCAGGCAGTGAAGCTGGCGCATTTGTGAGGTTGCATGTAATTTGTTATGATGCTCTGACAGCTTTTTGGTGCCTTGTGCGCTGATGCTGCGCCTTAGTGCGCTTACACTGCATTATCCCAGGATTCTGGCCAAGCACGATCCAGATCAAAAAACTTGCTGGCATGCTTTTTTTCTCTCTCACTAATCATTTACCCTATATTCCCAATTAAAAAACATTAGGAGATGTGATGTACAGTCATGTGTCGCATAACGTTTTGGTCGGACAGAATGCATATACGATAGTGGTCCCGTAAGATTATAATACTTGATAATGATAAAGTTACTGGTTTGTGTATTTACTATACTCTACTTTGTATTGTTGTTTTACAGTGTACCCTTATTAGTTATATAAAAAGTTTACTGTAAAGCAGTATGCTGTGTTACGAATAATGTGTAACTCGATATTCACACAATGACATAATCGCCTAACTATGCATTTCTCTGAACGCATCCCTGCCCTTAAGTGATGTTGGATTTTACTGTAATTCACACAACTGCAGCTTACAAGTCTGCTACAAAGCATCAACTAATAATAATACTATAATTACAGCTGTTTTGAAATTTAAAATGTAGTCACCGTGGGGTAACAAAAGGGCTGTAGGATGCCTCTATTTAGTGAGTGTCCTGCGATGCTCAGGCATCCCACCCAACACGCTCCCCCAGCCGTGTACCATGTGCTGCCTGAAATAAGTTCCGGTGGTTAGAAGATGGAGGGAAAAAGCAAATTAGAATTAAGCATGAAGTATAATTCTGTAAAATCCTTTCATATTCTCGTGTAAGAAAAAATGAGAGCATCAAGTGATGAAGTATGGGATATTTACAGCTAGACATCAGCAATGTGCATGGCAGCAGTTCTGTAGGATCTGAGCTCCCATTATAGCACAATGGCTAGGAAACCCCTCTAACAGGTAAGGTCATAGCTTATAATGGGCCATTAGCAGGCCCAGCTGAGGTTTCCATCAGTTAAGCCACTGACCCACCAGTCACTTGCCTGCATTACCTCATGACATTACAACCACTTTTGTTTTTATAATTGCCCAGCGACCACAAGTCCCTCACAACCAGAGACACGACGGCCCTGCTGCTCTAAACCCTGTTTCCAAAAAAGTTGGGACTCTGTGTAAAATGTACCCAAAAACAGAATGCAATGACTTACAAATCACACAAATCCATATTTAATTGAAAAAAGAACACAGACAACATATCAAATGCTGCAACTGAGAAATGATATAGATTTATGACAAATATATGCTCGATTTGAATTTGCAGCAACACGTTTTAAAAAAGGGTGGGACAGGGGCCTGTATACCATTGTGTTGCCTCACCTCTTCTTCTTAAAAACACTCTGTGAGTGTTTGGGAACTGAGGAGACCAGTTGCTGGAGTTCTGATAGTGAAATGTTGTCCCATTCATGCCTGATAGGATTTAAGATGCTCAACAATTCGGGGTCTCCTTTGTTGTGTTTTTCTTTCATGATGCGGCAAATGTTGTCAGTGGGTGACAGGTCTGCTCTGCAGGCAGGCCAGTCTGGCACCTGGACTCTTCTACTATGGAGCCATGCTATTGTCATACACACAGAATGCGGTATGACATTGTCTTACTGAAAAATACAAGGCCTTTTCTTAAAAAGATGTTGTCTGGATGGCCAGCTGAGATAAAGATTCAGTCACACAGTACTCAGCTGGTTGGTTGAAACAAAATCTTTGTCTGGATTTTTACTTTTTGGACCCGAAATGTCCACCTCTGATAAAAAACTCTTAATGAAAGAAAAAAGATTTGAGTGCATTTATTACATTTGACAATAAATACATATTTCATCATTGTGCATCCTTCCAGGGTGTGAGAAGTCACTTCAGTATACACAAATACATTTCTCATAGGCATCTAAAACACAAACACACAAAACATGCACACAGGTTTGTAATTACAGTGGTACCTCAGAACTCGAAATTAATCCGTTCAGAACTCCGGACCAAATCCTAAAAAGTTTGATGCACAATGCTATCACAGCGATTGCGAGGCTGAGACTGAAGCGTTACCCTTTGTTTTCGCTGAGAGACGTGCTGCGTGACTCATTTCTCCGCGCGTATAAGATATCTTAGGTCGGCGTTCACGGTTTGACTTCTGAGATTCAGATCGAGTTCTAGGTAATTTTTTTTTCGAACTGGTTGGTTCCACTTTTAAGAAATTCGAGTTCTAATGAGTTTGAGAACTGAGGTACCACTGTATATCTTGGTGGGGATTCTCCATTCATATCTATGGCGAAAACTCAAATCCCAACATGAAGAGGTTAACCCCAATCCAGCCCTAACCCTAACCATAAGTAACCAAAAAAAATAAGAGACTTTTGGCATTTTAACTTTTTTGATTGCATTCACAGATCTTTGTGGGGTCCTGAAAAATGGTCCCCACGAATTAAAAAAAACCGCTTTTATCATATTTATATAAATTTTTTTGTAATATTAACTTAATCTGCAGAGACCGAGCGAGAGAGAGAGAGAGAATTGAAATGCTGAAATTTATTGCCTTCCTGAACATGTTACTGAACACACAGAGGCGCATCTTGTCAGCAGGCAGGGCAGGCAGCTGCTTGGGGCCCCCAAGCCACTAGATGGCGAACGAGAGCCAAATTTATTAAAATGATGACAAAAACTGGTTAGGGGGGGGGCCCCCAGTGAATTTTTGCTTGGGGCCCCAACAGACCCTAGGATCGCCTCTGTGAACACATACATCTGCATGGTCACCCTAATATCTAAAAACTACTCAAGTGGGTTCAGATATATTGAGGGAACATTCACCTCTGACATTCACAAGCCTAATTATTTTCACATTAGCGCACAGATGACGGCATTCCAAGCCCCCCAAGAGCTGCACTCTCTGAAAATGACAATAATGTGATTTTCATGATGCCTGTGATACACACGGACCGTAACATAATCCACGATTCTCCCTGCACTGTGGGCATGGAGCCCAGAACCCATCCATTAGCTATGACTGACCAATCAACAATTATTTACAGCAACATTCAAGCAATAAAAATTTAATTAATTATATGCTTTTTTCAAAGTGGTCTTAATTGCATCATTTATCTGAGTTTCTCAAAAACTAAGAAGTATATATTTTATGCTATCTGTTCATAAGAAGATTGTGCACCTGAAGTTTCCTTATAGAATGTACGCGGATGAAGGATTGGAGGAATATTTAACATTGCCTCTCAGCATCATTCATTAAACACCTAAAGAATAGGATCCAGTGTAGATATTGTACATTAATACCAGTGTGTATTGTTCCAGTGTAAAAGGAGAATATGATACTAGACTGGGGCTGAAAACAATGGTTGCAACAACTACTGCAGGCGTCTGGTTATGGGGAATATGTGACATATCTTTAACTATATGTGTCAATCTATGTTTAATTATGTGTCAATCTATTGTCAAATAAATACATCATTCAATTTATTATTGCAAAACTTATTTCAATGTCTATTTACTGAAGAGAGACTGAAAACAGAGATGCACCGATACCATATTCAGATCAGTATCGGCACCAATCCAGACCTATTAGACGGATAGGGTATCAGCCCAATCCAACTTGCTCTTATTCTGCTATATCTGCCACATGCCCAAAGGTTCAACCAATTATATTGTGAAAATGAGGCATTGTGGTCATCTAATTCTTAATACCACGCATGGTAATAAACAATGTATGCATGTATTTCCGAGCCCCTGTCTTTATAACAAAGCATTCAAACAATGAAGCATTTTTGAGTGAAGTGTCAGAGATGTTAAATACATAATATGTCTTCCATTCCAAATTTATTCTCCTCTACTTTTTTAATGGACAGAAACTACGGCTTGTGGTTATTTGATTACCATTTACATAGTTACATACCAGGTAGTGTTTTTAAAATGGATTTGACTTTTATTTTAATGAGTAGGCTGCACAGCTTTCCATTACTGTTTTGCTGTACATCACATTGCAGCAGTGGTGGGCAGGGTTCTGATAACCTGCTAACCGCTAATCAGAGAAGCTAACTTTTTTTTCGTTAGCATTTCTGCTAACTTTGTAATCTGTTAACAGACCAATTAGCTTCAGCAAAACTTATTTCTACTAACTTTTAATGGTGGAAAAGTTTAAAACATTTGTAAACCCTAAAATCATACATACTTGTTCCAGTCTGTTATAAGCATATCTATCTGGCATGCTGCTGGTTGACTATTTGTAAACAAAAAACATTATTGATTGGATTTAAGGTAGTCTGGGTTAAATGTAAGTGAACAAAAATAAAGTACATTTAAACTGGGATACCCTGAACTAAACGGAGAACAGAGGCCTGTACCACAAAGCTGGATTTCTTGCTTAACCAGATAACTTGTGAGATTTAAGGTACCCTAGTTGACAAGTTGTATTTTCCAGGTTCTGATTGACAGAGCTATAGAACAATAAAGAGCTGAGACCTGGGGGGTATTCCAGAAAGCAGGTTATGTGACATACCCGGGTAAGTTTAAGGGTAAGTTAGTGGATAACCTCAA